>OY748301.1:4959861-5142886 GCA_963556515.1 Nudaria mundana
ACTAAACTTAAATAACATTGTTAGTCTCTATTACGGAATATGTTTATATAAATTAGTTCAGCAAAAATCCTGTGCTGTCGCTTACCAAAAACTTCATAGAATCTATTTACAGCAATAACCCGGTAAACGCAAAAATAAAATATTGTTTTGTTGTAAACATGTATAACAGATTTCCCAACAATAAATGCGTGTATCGTGATATCTCTGTAAATATTATTAGGAAATGTCTGAAAACAAATACTAAGGTATATTCCAGTCCAGGGATTCCGAATTTGATATAACAGCATAAAGCCCATAATAGCACATTACCGAGTTTTTGGCTGGGGGGGTCGATATACATATCTCAATAATCGCGTAAAAGACCCGTTTGTCTTAAGTTTATTATAGAATAAATACTATCTACATATACCTAATACTCGGACAACTTTATTAGAGTCTCGTAATGTTATTGTTGTTTCTTATGGATTGGAGTATTCGACAATATGATCGTAGATGATTGTTACTCAGCTTTAACGAAGTCATAAACTATAAATGCAAATGGAAAGTTACTGTATGTGATTACGTAACGTTATGTTGTTTTTGTGGTGTCTAAGGAGCTTTAGGATAATTTTATTCACGCCTATATCCCCGATGGAGGAGGCAGAAGTGCACTACACACCCACACTTCGCCATTTTGTTGGTCTCACCTAACAAGTGGCGAGCCTATTGCCGTTACCGCGTATCATAGAACATCCATAACTTTTTTGCATTTCAAACCAAAATTCAAACAGCCAATAAACCACTAATTCTACTGTACGTGTGTATGTAATTGAACTCCTCCTAAACGGCTGGAGCGATGTTGATGAAATTTTTTGTGTGTGTTCAAGGGGATTCGAGAATGGTTTAGATTCATAATTTGGTTCTTTTTTTCTTCTTTTTGCAGGACAACGTCTGTCGGGTCCGCTAGTAGAGTATAATATATCTAATCTATTTAGTGGTTTATTGGCAAAATGTCATTGCTTCTATATTTACATGTACTGCCAGATTCGCAAAGCAATAAGTAGAACCGAGAGAAAGAACCTGGCAATAAAACTTTCGGTCACTCTTTTTCAATAATTAACTCATTTATACATTTTCTTAAGATTAAATGTGGACGAATGTACATTGGTCCCGTGTCAAAATCAAAAAGGGCGTGTATAATGCACAAAATATATATGTATATACACGAATATTTTATGACTACCAGAAAAATTTCAGGGGCTCATCTGGAACGTATGTATTTCAATATATATGGAATAATACAAATACCCAACCATACAAAAAAACAAAGTTATTAACGTTTTTAAAATCTCAAAATACGTGCGTCACGCATGGACACCACCATTTTATTTTACGCACAATGTTTGATAGTAAATAGGTCCTACCTATCATGTCGAAACATGACGGACGGCCGACTTTGCACGATATTATTGCGATCACTTTATTATTGCGATGCGAGCGAGACGCCACAGTCTTCAAGGTCAAACACAACTACGATTATTGTATGGTTAAGGTAACCTATACATAATTACTAAAATTTATTTTACGATTCCATATCCCCCCATATCCGCAATTACTATAGTAAGGTATTAAATGGTTAAGTAAGAGGTCAAATTACCTACCTATCTAGCAGATAAAACATGATAGGTAGGTTTCACCTAGGTACTGTTTCATTAAGAAATTTTAAATTTAAATAGGTACCTAATCAACTGGCAGGTACTAAAGAACTTGGAATAATAAATTGGCTTAATGATTAATTTATGTATTTAATACGTGAAAGACCACTACAAGTACTTTATTTGTTGCTCGAAATGTCCTCCGTCATTTTGGATGCATAAGCGAGCCCTTTTTAAAAAGTTCGATTTCAAACTGAGGAGAATGTCTCTTTGTTGCCGGATTTCATCGAAGGCGTCAATTATCCTTTGTCGGAGGTCCTCACGGGTGTTGGGTTCACTGACATACACTCTACGTTTCACTTCACTCCACATGAAAAAGTCCATTGGCGTCAGATCCGGGGACCGAGCGGGCCACGCGACCGGAGCACCTCGTCCAATCCACCTGCCTTCAAATTGCGTATTGAGGTAGTCTTACCGCGATGTGGTAGTGGGGTGGAGCACCATCTTGTTGGAACCAGAGGTCTCGCAAGTTTGCGAGTGGGATATCATCCAACATGGTTGATACCATCGTTCTCAACAGCTCCAAATAGGTTACGCCCGTTAGACGTCCCTCGATGAAGAATGGACCCACGATGTTATCATTTAGGACTCCGGCCCACACGTTCACACTAAATCTATGTTGAAATGAATGTTGTCGCGCCAACTTGGGACTCCTGATTGACCACCAATGTTCGTTATGTTGGTTGAAAACCCCTATTCTTGTAAACAAACATTCATCACTGTAAAAGACGCTGGTATCCGGATGAAGGATCACCCAGTTGCAGAATGCAATCCTGGGTGCTCGGTCGATTGTTGTCAGCTCTTGGACCTTTCTGTAGTGATAAGGGTGCATACCAGCCGAGTTCACAATTTTCCAAGCACAGTGCTGGCTGATGCCAAATCGACGTGCCGCATCGTTCGTACTTCGTCGCGGATCTTCCTCAAAAAACTCGAGCACCTCATCGTACATGTTCTGCGGATAGGCTGGTCTACCCCGGCCTTGTGCGTGCGTAGGTACGTGAAATGAGCCGTGATCTAACAGACGTTGGTAGACACTTAACATTGTGGAGTAATTTGGCTGTCGGGCATTCGGGTAGAGATCGCGATACATCCGTAAACCCGCACTCGCAGTTGGGATTGATCGAAAGGGAATTTTATTATTATTCTTTTTTTTAGCATGGATGGGTTTAGTATCAAATACCTATCACTTCCCTGAAATTTTTCTGGTAGTCATTAAATATTCGTGTATATGTATATATATATATATATATGTATAAGTATATGGTCACCAAAGTACAAAGTACAGTCTGAGCAAAGGTCTTTAATTTCTGTTTTAAATAATGTTTCCCGTTCTTTAGTAGGAGCATACGGGTCAGTGGACATTTAAAGCAATCCTACGGGAGTAAACTGATTTAAAATATTCATTAAAATAAATTCCATATTCCTATTAACCCTTGCACCCGTGCTGTCGGATCTAGTCTGTAAACTCGTAAGCTGTGGAATTGATTCCATGGTCAGTTATTAATTTAAGTTTTATTATTTTATTATTGTATATATTGTATATATAACCACTCTATCCATTGGTGAAAACAGCATCAAATTCCGTTGCGTAGTTTTAAAGATCTTAGCATACATACGGACGGAAGCGACTCTGTTTTATACTATGTCATGATTAACGTAGTTTTTGCAACACTTTTTTAGTGCTACTCTGCTCCTATTGATCTTAGCGTGATATTATTAGCAACAATGTAGCCTTAGAAGTTTTCAAATTGGTTCGAAAGTTTCGGAACCTTCTAAATACAGACAAATCGTTCCTCTTATAATATTAGTATAGACTAAATTACTGATGACGTATGAGATTTTTGGCGTGAAGGAGTTCCAACCAAGCAAAGAATCCAACTTTCTTCATTATATTATTAGTTTAAACCATGCTTAAACCCACTAGCCCACTACCATATGAAGAGGATAGATTTATTTGTTTTTTTTCATGTATAGGCTATATATCTTTGACTAACATGTAGCTCTCTACATGATCCCAGTACTATGCTTCTACTTTTTATCGTGGTAATGTATCCCCGTGGGATTTGGGAACGAGTAAACTAGGTATATCACGCGGAACGGTATTCCGTCTCTCTACCTATGTGGAAGAGTCGCGGTAAACAGCTAGCAGCTAGTGTAATGATAAAAGTTAGTAGTCAGAAGTTGTAAAACTAACTAATTATAATACAACCGAAACTGAAAGTATTTTATGTAAAACCCTCAAACCAAAATTAGCGACCCTCCGACAATAAACACCACCTCAAAATTTCTACCGACCTTATTATAATACCCTTTGTATCTTGTAGTGGGTTCCGTTGCAAAGTTCCTTTTGAATTAAAACCAGGTGAGTGCCCTTAGGTTATTCGTGGCAAGTACCTTCTCCATTCAGCCGTGTATTAAAGTGTAAGTCAGCAGGTTTATTTCTATACTTGAGTGTTCTTGACAAATAATGATGCAAGGTCGCCTACGTAGTATACTTAAAATAAATAAATAATGATCGTATGTAAGGTTCATATCTGGAATTCGAATTACAGAATGTTTATTGATTTTCTCTTATGGGTACCCGGTAACCAAAGACATTAATACATAGACACGAAGAGTAGTACTGAAAAACACTCACGTCGTTGTTGCCAATAGGGAACAACTCATATAATTAAATTTATCTAAAAAGTCATGACACGGAGCTGGAAAATGAAAGGTATCTAATACTGCCTACCCCAAAGATATATGTGTAATTATATTGTAATGTCATGTGTTCCCATTTTTTTTATTCCGCGGCCCAAGGCTGCGGCCACACCTATGTCTATTGGCGAGCGCCTCTGGGAAGCACTGAAAGAATTTCCAGTGCCTCCGGCGGCATGTGTTCCCATGGAATTGGGAACGAAGAAACTATTCCGTAACCATAACGTATTCTTTAACTCAAACACAGGAATTTGACATTTTGGGAATGGGACATTTTAGGAATTGGACATTTTGGGAAATGGACATTTTGAAACTGTTGGACATTTCCAGAATTGGACATTCTGAACCTGAACGTGTATTTTGTCACATTTTAAAAGTAACGGAAAATCTCATTAAACAAAAAAAAGTATGTTAATTTGCGAAGTTATTAATTAATACGAAGCTTAATGAGCAAACAAAGTGTCAAAACAGTCATCAACACTTGCCGTAACTGTAGTCACCTTTTGAAGGTGACGTACTCGATGGCCCTCCAAGTTTGGACCTCCGCAGAAATTATTCTCGGTAGGACCTCTAGTGGTTCGACCTCCAAACTTTTATTTTGCCTAAACTTGATTCTCGGTTGGACCTCCAAATAAATAACGTGCTCGGTTGGACCTCATTTATAAATCTTAGTTTAAAAAGCTTACTTCCTTACTAATATTATAAATGCGAATGGGTGGGTGCTATGTGGGACGTAGGTGATTGAAATGAAAATTTAGTACAGAGACAGTGTAATGCCTAAGAAATGACATATTTATGCTGCCGGAAACGGGACGTTCCCGGGAACGGGAATTCAATAATTTGTAATATTAAATAATAATTGTAATATAAAATAATGTAGGTATAGTATGAGCTAAAACAAAATAATATAAATCTCAGATCAAATATACTACAATCAGTACCAATAAAATATTGCCCTAAGGCAGGCCTATGGCACTCGCCTAACAACCGCAAAAATACGTGACGTCAGCGACAACTTGAAGTTGTAAATCAGTAAGGGTTGTCTCTTGTTGGTGACACGGCATTAACCAAAGAGTTGATATTGAGGCATTAACGTCATAATTATTGGACAAATTATGCTGGTATATATTTTACTTTACTGACAACCCTAACGTTCGAATTATGTCTCTGTAAACAAAAGAATGTGCTTTAATTAACGCAGAGTGCAAGTTCTGTATGTAAGTACTATTCCCTATTATGTGCCTAAGGTAAGCTTTAACATTTTTTTTAAATAAAATCAAAGAGCATAGTGTTTTGGCTTGTTAATCACAAATCAAATTACAATCCGTCTTATTGTTAATGAAGTTAACTCTATTATTAAGAATAAAATAACATAAATCTACTTAGATATACTTAGACACGACCGTGTCACTTACGTCAATTTTAGGTCTGTGGCCGTCGTGACCACAGATAAGTTATATTTTTCTTTGTGTAACGTTGAGTGTAAAGTTGAGATGCAACAATAAAAATAAAATCTTTCTTTCTTCTTTATTTCTTAACTAGTGGTCCCGGCGAACTTCGTACTGCCTGAACTTTTACTTATGAACCTTCCCTGAACCTCCACGAATATTTTAAGACCCAAATTTGCCAAATCGGTCCAGGCGTTCACGCGTGATGTCGTGACCAAGGGAAATAGGGATGCATTTTTATATATAGAGAATGTAGCCAATTATTGCCTCCTAGTAAGCGTTTGCTAAACTAGCGGTTTGCATGGTGGTAACGTACGATATTTGACCACAAAATGTTGAACGGTAAAACCAATAATGTTGCATTTTTGACTAACTTTGTAAATATAAAATAGCTGAGTATTTTAAATGTAAAGAAATGGCAGTCCGAAACGCCCAGTAGTCCAAGACGCCCAGGACTTTAATTGGCTGTGCCATAGTGGCGGGCACGTAAGATTTGGTTGCCTTTAATCAACATGGCAACATACAACGACATCAACAGCAAGACGATGGGTCTAATTTTTTTTTCAAAATTACAATATTGCTACTACTTTTTATTAAATTCATTCGGCCATTTTGGACATAACCCATTATATGTGTGCCCGGTGACGGCAATGGGCCCCCTATTACATGGGACTAAAAATACTGGCAAATTGTGGGTGTGTAATGCACATCTGCCTACCCCTTTCGGGATATAGGTTTGATATGTGTTTGTTGTATGTAAATCATAAATCACAAGTTAAATACTACAATTTTTTTTATTTTATAAAATGAGGACATATAATCAAGCTAAGTTGTTAGATATCATTATTATGTTTTAGGACTAGCAGAATACCGCCAAGTTTATTGATTTATGTTTATTTTTATGTAAACTTTTAAGTGGTTTCCATAATCTACATATACAATAAAAAAAGGTACAAAGCTATCCACACCTACCTACAAAATTTCATCAGGTAAATTGCCTCCTTCCCATTCCTCGTGTTTTCTCCCATGCCCTTTTTTTTGCGGAGCACTATTTTTCGCTACCTAATTATTTAAATAATCTGAATAACCAATCATTCATTACATTTCATTTTTCTTAATATCCAGTTCAACAGTTCAATCCTCCTTGCCTTTACTCATAATGTTTTCTTTCATACACTTATTCCACGAAGTACTGTTTGTCGCTATTCATTTATTTATTCTGTTAACCATTGTCATCATAACTGTACCGTTTCTAAATAAAAAAACAAGGAAATAATAAAAAGTGATCTCATATTTATTTGGAGTTCGATGGAAGAATGAAAAATAGGTCGTACGCGCACTATTTTAATATATTAAAATTTGGACGTCCAAGCGATCATAGAATAGAGGTCCATGGCGCACTAGATTATTATATTTTAAGGAGGTCGATCGACGCCTATAAATGAGGTCCATCGCCCACTTTTGAAAAGAGGTCGAAACTTGGAGGTCCATCGAGTACGTCACCCTTTTGAAGAACATGTTCAACAATTTTACTTTTAATGAATAAAATCCAAAATTTCAAAGTTGCAAAGTAAAGGTGTATAATTTAAATTAACTGAACTAACCCCTTTTTCTAATTATCAATTTATAATCACGTTTTTCACCAGTTGGCCAATTTGCAGCGATACTTTTTGTATATTTCAGGCACCGAACAACGCGTGGCAGAGACGCCACTCCCACACAGTGGATAGAATGTTCGCGAGAACAGAGCGTTTTAAACGTTCGTTTCTCTGCCGAACGATAGTGACCTGGAACGCCTTGCCTGTGCACGTGTTTCCTCCCACATATAATCCTGGGTTCTTTAAGCGGAGCGTGAAGAGGCACATCAGTAGGTCGTCAAGTTGAGGGCCACTCTCTATAGTATTGTATGCTGTGAGAGTGGCCCACAATCGCTAGACGTCGTCACGACTTACCACCAGGCGGGCGGCGTCAATTTGGCGAACCCAATATAAAAAAAATAAAAAAATAAAAATAAAACCGAAATTTAAACTTTAAGTTGTAGGTTTCATATTTCAACTGAATTCCTTAAAATCGGAGGTCACCAACAGTGTAAGCAGTGGGGAGAGGGGGAATGCTCACGAGGGAGTGAAATTTTTTATTACAAACTGTAATAAATAATTGATGATATAGTTGTTAATCCGTAAAGTTGTAGCAAATTACCCTCTTTTTAAATTTTTAATATTAATACTCGTATTTTGGACAATTGTTTTACTATGACATAAATATTTCTATTATTATTACTATAATTCGAAGATTTTCACGATTTTCACCATTAGGTCTAAAACACAATATCCTTCCTAGAAAACCACTATCTATTGCTGAAAACTGCATCAAAATCCGTTGCGTAGTTTTAAAGATCTGAGCATAAATAGGGAACGTGAGCGACTTTGTTTATACGAGTACTATGTTATATATGACTTATGATTTTTGAGTTGAGATTTGAGTACTTTACTTACCTATCAACAGCGATACAAACAAGCACGAAGCTGGACAGGTAAAGGCCGAAGGTTCGTGTGAACATCATGACACGACACATGAAGTCTCCGGCGAGCCACTGCACCGTCCCCGCCCACGCTATCTCCAGCGGCATCATCAGGAAGGTCACCTGGAACAATGCTGTAACCTGTTACGTACCTACCAACGTTTGTGAAAGTGTATAAATAATGGGAATGCACTTTTGAACCTTGACTGTACCTACATGTCTTTTCATTTATAAGCCGCGCAAGATGACAATGGGATTAGCGGCCATGTTGGTGACGTCATAGTGACGTAGACTAACCTACAATACTGTTTTTGTTATCCGTAGTTTTAGACGTCACGGAGCGCTTATTGTGACAAGGTTCTATCCCACTTACATCGTGCGCGGCTTATAGACTA
This sequence comes from Nudaria mundana, assembly GCA_963556515.1. Lineage (NCBI taxonomy): Eukaryota > Metazoa > Arthropoda > Insecta > Lepidoptera > Erebidae > Nudaria > Nudaria mundana. The sequence goes on from OY748301.1 coordinate 4,968,620, forward strand.
CATACTTGTGACGTCACACCACATCGTACGAGCAGCGCGGGCGCCGTTGTACCCCGCGCCTCAGATGTTTCCCCGGCACAAGGACGGCCTCCTATATAAACGAAGCTGAGACGTCATTTCGCCCTTTTGCGCGACCTACGTGAATATCCAGGTGACGTTGCTGTTTACTTACACAGCACCTGCCTTGGACCCTGAAACCTGTAAACACTATAAATTCGACTTTCAGAATTATATAGACTCACTAGCAACCCACGACCCTACGTCGTGATATCATTCTTTGTATTAACGTGTTTCTCACATTATATGTATTAAATCATATTAAGTGTGTTCATTTGAGGTTATCCTGAGGTAACTTCCTATTTGTGCTGGATTGGATCTCCTCTACGTTACAACTACTATCTCTATTTAATCGGTGATTTAGGTCACAAAGATATTTATTATGAAAGTCATTAAGGGTGAATCTACTGCCAGAGATCGTAATGCAACAAGTAGAGCCTTGTGAGTAAGAATCTGGCACTAAATCTCACGGGTTTTCGATCTCTTTTTAAGCAAGGTTTAAGGTTAAGACAGTGTGATATACCTACTTTAAAAATATTAATTTAAAGCCTGATTTTCTACGTTTTTAGGTATACTAGCATAGTTGCGCAGCTCCACTCGCATTGAGTAGCTGATAATTATGAAGATATATTATTATTTACCTTTTCATTTTGATAAAACAAATAAAAGCATGGTTGTCCTGAACTGAGCTTAGTCATGAAAACCGGAAGAAAATTCGTTCAGATTTTTTTATGTGTATTTTATTGAGCGGAGTTTACGAAGCTCTTTCTTAGACGACTCGTGTATTTCATTCGTGATCGAACTCCTCCTAAACGACTGGACTGATCTCTTTGAAATTTGGCACGATCATAGTGACCATCACCGTGAATGCATATATCTGAATTCATAAAGATCGGTCCAGTCGTTTAGGAGTTCGACCCGGATCGACAAACTCAGCACAATTATTGCAACAGCAGAATGCATTGCATACCTAGTTTAATACCTTTTAAAACGAATCTCGTATTAATATATACAAAAATCTGTTTTCAACCGACCTTCTAAAAAGGAAGAGTTTCTCAATTCGACTGTATCTTTTGTTTATTCCGTGAGACCGCAGCCGCTCCCTTGTCCATTGCTGGCGGGCGTCTCTGGTGCACACCACAATGCGACTGTATGTTTTTATATGTTTGTTACCTCATATCTTTACCTCATATCTGTGTGAACTGATTTAGATTTTTTAATTGGTGTCCCATTTCAATTTGGTGCCATTCCGTCAACTATTTGGTCACATTTCGGTAGTTTAAAGTCGGCTGTTGTGTCAATTTTTGACGTGTATTCTTTTTAATAATATCTGTGTCCAAATTACATTGCACCAGTTCATTTTATACCAAACTTGAATACCTAAGTGATTTTTAACAAACATTTTGGCGCCAATACTCCAGTATAATATAACAATATCCCTATGATATTTGAGAAATGATTGATGTGATGTAATTAGGACCCCTATGGAGTATTTTGCCTGATACTCCATGGGGTTCAGGAACGATCAATTATTCCGAGTGGAAGTCTGTTAATAAGAATATCTACTATTGAACTTTATTCTTAAATCGTTCAAACATTAGTCCGCAACGCCAAGGACTTTAATTTGCTGTGCCATAGCGGCTGGCACGTAAGATTTTGTTGCCTTTCATCAACATTTCATCGCAAGGCAACGGATTAAAATTTTTTTCAAAATTACAATGTAGCTGCTAATTTTGAATAAATTCATTTGACCATTTTGGACATAACCCATTATATGTGTGCCCGGTAACAGCAATAGGCTTTTTTTTTTTTTTTTTTTAATTCCGCGGCCTAAGGCCGCGGCCGCCCTAACGTCCGTTGCCGGGCGTCTCTGGTTACTAGCAGAGGGTATGTCCAGTGGCGCCCGGCGGACTTTGACCACCTCTGTGGTCTCTGCGGGTGTTTGATCGGGACGAGAATCCCGCGTCATTGGGGTCGGGTTTTATCCCACGTCAGTGAGTGAATCTGGTTGCGTGCAATGGGGCAAAGGCCCCGCAGCACGCAACCCTTCTAGCCTGCTTCTGTAAGGACGGTGGGTGGCGATCCCGCCGTCCTCAGGCCCCGATCATGGAGGACGATAGTCTTGGGCGTAGTCGCGTAGTCTGAGGCGGCCTGGCCGCCGACTACGGAACTCGGCAGGAAGGGTACGCTTCCTCTCCCTCCCGGCCGCCTCCTTCGCGAGCATGACTTGCTCGCAGAAGGACACGGCCGCGTTCCACCTACTCCCGCTGGATACCATGGCTTGAAGCATGGTCCCCAGCGAGAGGGTATCCACGCCCAGACCCACTACGAGGTCCCGGCGCTGACTCGCCCACGCTGAGCACTCCACCAACGTGTGGAGTGCGGTGTCGTCGTCGGAAACCTCGCAGTGTTGACACCGGGGTGTGACCTCACGATGCATGCGAAACAGATAGCTACCGAAGCATCCATGCCCGGCAACGATCTGCGTCGCACGGTACGTGAGGTCACCATGCTGCCTCTGCAGCCAATCGTCCATGATCGGTCTCACCGCCGCGATGATGGTGGCACCCCCCTTGGGTTGCTCAAGTCGCACCCTCCATGACTCCATGAGATCCTGGCGGAGTTGGGACCGCTGGTCCTCGATTTCTCGAGACGCAGGCCTGTGGTCCCGCTCCAGCGCCTCCTTGCGCCATTGGAACAATGACGCAAGGGCTCTCGCTTCCAGGTCCCATGGAGGGGTCACGGCTAGGAGACATGCAGCCTCTCCGGAGATCGTGCGGTACCCCTGTATGGTTCTGACGGCCAAGGTTCGAAGTGGTCTGTTTAACAGAGTCACGTTCCCCTTGACCGTCAACCTATCCGCCCATACGGGAGCCCCGTATAGGGCCATACTCCGCACGATCCCCAGGTACAGTCTCCTGCAGGAGGCGTTGGGTCCCTTTAGGTTGGGCATCAGTCGCGAAAGCGCGACCGATGCCTGAACAGCAATAGGCTTGCCCCCTATTACGTGTGGCCAAAAATACTGGCTAATTTTAGGTGTGTAATGCACCTCTGCCTACCCCTTCGGAGATATAGGCGTGATATGTGTCTGTCTGTCTGCCGTTCAAACATCCTATCGTTTTAATAGTCATTGAATATCAGTTTTTTTCAGTAGGGCAAGAATGCGTACAGTCTCATACATTATTTATATGCAATTCCGAAGATTGGGTGTCTCAAAGGTATTCTCCGGAACAGTAGCTGCGCTTTGATCGGCTATTTCCCTTTACATGATTTTATTCGGAATTATTTCAAGCATGTAAATTGAGATATGAGATTCGTACCTATGTGCCTATGCTTGAAATTAAAAAGGTCCAAATAGAAATAACGTGAAGCGGAGTCCCTTCTATCGTTTTACGATCTCCATGTAATATCGGAGTCTATTATGTACTTTCTTACTTTATTTATTACACAATACAGATTATACCTATGATAATGTTAGAAATAAAATGAAGTTGTTAATTTCAAAATATTTACAAGAAACAGGAACAGGAAAAAACAATAAAGAAAACCGAAAATATAAACTAAAAACCATATATTATCTAAAACTAAAAAAACCTAAAATAAATATGTAGAACAGGGAGTTCTAGGCAGAGTGTCCATAACACAGGCAGCATTCCCGCGTTGGATTGCCAATTAGGTACCTACTTAGTTATCTAAAAGTCTGCATAATTTTTTAAATAGCCTATCACTTCAGTCAGAAATAAACAATTGTAACGGGAATATAGAAAAATATGGGGTAAAACTAATTAAAAAAAGGGTCAATAGAAAAATAATCTGTCTTTCGATTGTTGGCACTTGGTGGAACCTATAGTACTGTCTAACTATATCTTCAAACCATTTAGAATATGTGGCTACAGTTAAATATTTAGGATTACCTACATATTGATACAAAATTCAGCTGGAAGACACATGTTGTGGATATTTGTAATAGACAGAGATCGGTGGTGGGGAAGTTTTATTAGTTAAACGGAGTATTAAATAGACATAAACTAGGGCGGTTTGCTGGAACGCGGGCGGTTACATCGAAATAATAAAGACGGAGCTGGTGGAATCTTAACCTAACCCTACCTAACCTAAGCTAATTTTTTTAGCACTGTCATAGGCATGTTTCTTTAATGCTTAATAACTCAAAAAGTATAAGAGCCACATACACCAAAAAGTATACAGCAAACCACAGGCTTATGTTATATCTTTATTGCAAATTTTAATTGATAGGTTAAGAGATGCGCCCGCTATCGTGTCGCATACATTCTTGATTGAGCCCATCGTTGTGAAGACTCCGCAAGCTCCGTCTTAGTTATAGATTTTAAACCTTTTTTTATACTATGCATTAGCCGACTCACTTATTACCTATAGACTTATTGTTTATGGAAGAACTTTTAAAACACACCTAAAGGACTTAAAATAATTACAAATTAGATTATTAAACTTTTTAGTAAGAAAAAAAAGAAAAGCATGAATGTAATAAGGATTATGAGAAGTTATGTCCTTTATGTAAAATCTTACTAGTGGATAAAAAGTTGAATATTAGGATTAGAATACTACTATAGAGATGATCACAAAGAATTATGAGTATTAACCAAAAATATAATACAAGAAATGTCAGAGAACATAGATTAGTACAACCACGAGTAAACAACTATTATGGTGAAATATTGTCAAAATATTACATATACCAACGGGTTTCAATAAGATTAAGTTGTTGAGACAGGATCCTGGAGTCAGTAAAAATGTATTAAAGCCAAAATGAAGAGACCGTCTCCTAGATGGCTGTTAGATATAAATACTTTTTTATAATTTTTTTATTTTAGAAGCCCAAAGAGCTTTAAATATTAGTTATGTAGGAATACTAATAGGATAATTGTATTAACTACGAGCGCCTGTAGCCATAAAACGTAATAGTATCACGAGAAAATATATGTTCTTAATGTAAATATAAGTTATAATTTAGGTAATTCAAGTCTATTCTAATTTAAATTTGATATTGAGATGTCAAAAGGTTGTACTTAAGCTGTGAATGTCAATCGACGCGAGTGACTTTGACCGCGTGGTTTTATTTTCTTATAAGTACGTTGCAGGACTTGGGTTTTTGCAGAGCGCGAGGCTGGTAGCCTTTTAGGTTACCTCTGGCGCTGGGCAAAAATCCAGGCCCAAACGCTCAATTGCAATACAGAACAACATTTCCTTGTCCTGCGCCGCGAACTAGTTCAGAGTAACTAGTTCTTCTGTGCGGGAAAAATCAAGCATTACCTTGACATTGGCGACATCATCGATGAATATCGATGGACCCACGTTTTTTTTTTAAAAAGAAGAATAAGTAGGTACGTTGCTGTTAGACTGGTAAGTAGTGGACAGCTAAGTATGTTGGGAAAACGCTCAGTGAATGAAGTAATAAATATTACAGTGATACTATTTTCTTAACGTCTCTTGGGCAGTCTCGGGTATCAATGTTTTTTCCCGAATGCAACCAAATATATTAATATCCATGTTCATAAATTATTAGATGTGTCTTCTAAAAACTAAAATTTAACTTGAATTTAGAACTAGATACTTTAGTTTTGTTTTGTTTTGATTTCGGTCTGTAACTCTATAGAGTAGTGAAATTATAATTATCGTGCCTGCAAAACCAGCTTTCCCCCCATTCAAAATTTTAATTAATATTAAAAAGGGGCGGTAATAACATCTATTTACTTCCAAACCGATGGATATCCGACGAAAGCCGAATCATATGCATATAATACGAAGAACATTAAGAAATTAGAAGCATTGTAATTTTACATGTTTTACATGTAGATGTTCCGACAAACTTCGTACCGCCTCAATCTTTTCATACTTTCTCACAACCTTCCCTGAACTTCCACAAATATTTTAACATCAAAATTAGCCAAATTGGTCTACCTATTCTCGAGTTTTACCTAGAGAAACGAACAGCAACTGATTTTAAACCGAAATTCAATTATGTGTTTTTTTCTGTTCAAAAAAAAAAGAAAAGTTACTGTTCGAAAAAAACAGGGCCTCAATTCAGCTGTTTGGGTGAACCGATTTTAATTTATTTTTCATTTTCAAGTGGTCCCCATTTTAATTTAGTCCGATTCCGACAATTATTTGGTCCCATACCGTAAACTCGAAGTCGTTTTTTTTGTTAATCTTTGACGTGTTTTTAACCAACTTCACAAAATTCGACTGTTGTTTTTTTTTTGTTAACTATCTCATTTTTTTAAAAATTACACGTCAACCGACTTCAAATTTCATGGCACCAAATAGTGGTCGGAATGGGGCCAAATTCAAATCGGACCACCTGGGAATTTAGAACCTCCTACTTTTTTAGAAGTCGTTTGAAAATGGAGACTTACCATAAGATCTGCAACAGCTAAATGCATCAATAAAATGTCAAGTCGACTCGCTCTGCCCGACCTTCGCCTCTTCACCAGCTGTGACAGCACTGTCAAGTTCCCAGTAGCTGATATCACCATCAACACACTATACACTGACATAGACACCATATGTCCATGGTTGAATGTCATATCAAGAGGTAATTCATCACTGGCATTGTAGTATGACCAGTTCTTTTGCGAGGCCCCGCCGGTCCCCGAAACTTTATCTTCCATATTCATACAGTGTACACTATTTTGTTCTTTAAGTATTCATTATCAAAGTTTTGTTTGACTCCATTTTGCCAGACCTGAAACAAATTAAGTTATTTTAACCCAAACTATGCTCTTAACGTATAATCAAAAATATACCCATAATGTCCTCGTGGTCTAGTGGTAACCGACAATATTAACACATTGCAAAGGTTAAGCAACATCTAGTCAGGCCGGTCTTAGGATGGGTGACCATTTCTTAAGATACTGACACCCCTCCGTGCCTCGGAGAGCACGTTAACCCGTTGGTCCCGGTTGCCATACGAAGATCTAATGACAGTCGTTAGGGGTAGTTGGAGCCCTTAAGGGCCCAGATCGTGAAAATCACCGAAAAGAGTGTTACGATTTTTCATATTTAACCTATTTACATATGATTAATAACAACGATAATTTGTACATATTAAAATGAAAGACCAAAAATTATGTAAATGCTAATTTTAACTCTTAAAACCCTGTAGTTGTTATATAATAAACGTCAACAAACGCACAAAATTGAGAAAAAATGCGAAAACGTGCCTTCGAATTTTTCAGATTTAACCCAATAAATCAACACAAATTGATAAAAAGAAACACTTTTTGAACACTGAAAAAACCAATAAATATAACGTTGTACTTTATTTTGTACCTTTACAAACAAAAACTTCCCCTTTTAAAGCCCTAAAATCTAGATATGTTTTACGTAAATTCTCCATAGAAAAATGTATGAAAAATCATTCGCGTCGCGATTGTACGATTCTCGCCAGTGCGCCATAGAATTTCAAAGCGACTCCACGCGTGTCGGATGCTCCAGCAAAATTACGTGTTGTGAATTTGTGTTTTTTGTGAAAAACTGTAAGTACAATATTATTATAACTAATTTACTTTCAGTAAGTAGAAAGTACCGATATAATGAAAGTCTGAAAGAAAACCATGATGGAACTAGATATAAATCGTAAGAAATACAAAATTATTTACTTTGTTGAGTAGGTCATTTTATGAACCTTATAAAGTAGGTATCAACTCAGGCTTGAAACAATCAAAGCCCTGCCCACTTTATTTTCTCGAGATATGAACTGGCGGGGTATGACAGGGTATACTATAAGTTTATACTACTATAACTTTCAATCATCTAGTTCTCTGCACGACATACATAGATTTTTCAACATGATAAAGGCAATAGGTATCATAAACGTATTGGTAATCGAGGGTCTCTTTTCGCAGGATAATTTGCTGAGTGCCATGCCACCGAAAAGAAAATTTAGTACGCATTATAAAAACGTGAAAGCCAAAAGATCTCGGAATAAAATGTAAGTTCCTCCCTACTTATTTATTTATCTGCCTACTTGACTACGTCTTGTCGTAAATACCTAGAAAAAAATTACGAGATTTGTGTTAGTGTCAAGTAAAAATCCTAGTTTTATTACTTTTATTTGTGTGTATGCTTATCATGTCTTAGTAGTAATAATAATATAATCTATTTGCATTTTGAACAGGGTAGGTACATTACAAAGCTAATAGGTACAATGATTTAGATCGCCTGATTCAGACATATACCTACAATAGCATGTAAATATTGATTTGACATGTAATTAGATAGGTACACAATCAGAAATTGCACGGCCGCGCGCTGCTTTGACGACATAATTCGGCGGTAAGTAAGTTGCGCCAACGCCTGGCGTAGGGTTGTACAAAAATTACAAAATAAATAAAAAGTGGATATTGATGAATAATATTTCCAGTACTGAAAATGAAGAAAACCTTCAGGCCGAGACTCCGAGCAACACTGCTACGCGCTGTATAGAGGTAAGTTGTTATACGTAATTCTTGTAGACTTGTTACATAAATAAACAAACTAGTTAGTGATGGGCGAACATAATATTGTATGAATTCTTTTGCACTTTTATAATTTGTCTTCGTCAGTTATGAATATAAATAAATAAACAATAAAAATTTTAAAACCCGACAGATTAAAAAATGAAAACATGTAATAAAAATATTTAATAAAAATAAATAACAACGCCATTGTAATATAACGTATTTAGCAGTCGGGGCCTATTTCTAAAGAAATATTTAGCTAGTCAGGAATATCTTCGAGCCTGTGAGGATTTCAATGGGTCTCGATTGTTGAATTCGATTTATTACAATAGTGTTCTTATTTATTTTTATGTAACATAATTCAAGACCGTAGACTTGTTTTCTTTTTACCTTTTGAGTTTTTATGCATATAGTCGGATTTATTAAATTTATGACGTGATAACGTCTTATAAATCGATGAACACCGGCAACACGCACAAAAAAGTGTCACATTATGTCACGCTAGGGTCAAGCGAGAGCGCAGTACAAGCGATTGAGAATAATATTATGACGTTATCCGGTAAAATGATCGTCCTAAACAGACTTTACAAGCAACCAGTTTTTTATTATGTTTATTTATTCATTTTCATAATTGATGAAGACTGATAAAAACGTTCAAGATTTTGATCTAGTGTTATGTGTTTCAAAGATGTATTCTAAGGGAGTTCTTAGCTATGTTTGAAGAAATTTGGCCCATACCTTTTGAATTATTTTTTATAAAAAAAATCAAGCCATTATCTTTCTTTACAGGAACTAGTTATTGACAACCGTCAAGAGGGAAAGGTGGATGAAGTGGAAGTTGGGCGTAGAGTAGTGGATATTTCTTTTTTTTTTAAAGCTCTTCAGGCCATAGGGGACCACGGTCCAATGGATTGTAAGTTAAGTTACCTCAGTATAATAGGTGAAGTAAAAGTTGGTCTGGACTCAAAAGTCATCATAAAATGTAGTATGTGTAATATGAAATTTACTGTGTGTTTGGTTGAAAAGAAAGAAGATAGCATGGAAGTGAATCATCAAATTGTGTCTGGTATCATATCATCTGGTGGGAGCTACTCTCAGTTAAAAACATTAAGTGCCGCAGTAGCCCTACCAATCATGTCACCTTCATTATACAATGAAATTAATAATACGGTTTGCGATTGGTGGGAGAAGACAGCAGCACATTCCATGGCAGAAGCTGCCAAGAAAGAAGCGGAGGGCGCAGTGTCTATAGGTAGTGTTGATAAAAATGGTACACCATTAATATCTGTTGCTGTTGACGGTTGTTGGAGCAAGAGATCTTATGGTAAGAATTTTTCCGCCTTATCCGGCGCAGCTGCGATAATTGGCATTAAAACTAATAAAGTATTGTTTTTTGGAGTTAAAAATAAATACTGCGTAGTCTGTGCACGAGCCGCAAAGAACAACAGTCAGCCCCCGGAACACCATTGTTTCAAGAATTATTCAGGATCATCTACCGGGATGGAATCGACCATAATAGTTGAGGGGTTTAAACGTTCCTTTGTTGATCACGGTGTAATTTATAATAAATTTGTAGCAGACGGCGATTCCAGTACTTATAAAAAAATATTAGATTCGCGTCCGTACGATAATTTAATAGTAGAGAAAATTTAACGCAAAAATCATCTTTTACGAAACTACTGCAATAGCTTGGAGAAATTGTCGAAAGACACTAAGTATCTTTGCGAATTGCGGAAATTCCTAAAAGAAAGGTATTTGCGTTTAAGAACGGGTGTAAAATGCGCGATTAAATATTGGGGGGATCAAAATCAGTCACTCGAAGAAAAAATAAAAAATCTTAGTGAAGATATCCTAAATGGTCCACAACACGTATTTGGTAATCACCAACATTGCAAGGAGTATTTTTGTAGACTTGACACTCGTCGAATAGAACCTGTTGGGTTACTTCCAGCAATTGTTGGATGCAGATTAATGGACGCGGTAGAAATTTTAAGTAAAAGACTGTCATATCATTCTAGAAGTTTAATTCATAATTGCACAAGTAATATAGTTGAAAGTTTTAACGGAGTAATTGCCAAATTAGTTGGGGGTAAGCGTGTAAATTATTCTTCCCGTGGTTCTTATGCGGGCCGATGCGCAGCTGCTGTTGTGTCTTTTAATACGGGATCGATTCATAGTAAAACTCATGAAGTCATATTTAAATCTAGTCCTAATCCTTTGATCGCGAAAGTGGAAAATAGTAATCGTAGAAACCGTTTAATTGCTAAACCTAAATTAAGATTGAAAAAAAGCCACAGCGCTGTATCGAAAGACGCTCACTATGGACCAAAACTGCGAAAAACCTGATCTGAGTCCAGAATTATATGAGAAAGCCAAGTCATCTTTTTTAGTTGATTTAAAGTTGTCTTGTGCTGAAAGAGAGGAGCTTGAAAGGTCGACCCATTTGCAAAGAAGTAGTGCTGAGTGGATGAGTACAAGGAGAAAATTACTAACCTCATCATCGTTCGGGGAAGTTTGTAAAAAACGAGAGAGCACAAGTTGTGCTGCTCTTGTTTGTAAAATCGTTTATGGTAGTAATATCTCCAGTTTGCCTGCTGTACAGTACGGTATCGAAAACGAAGAAACTGCAATTAGACAGTTAGAAATTCAAGAGAATATTAGTATACAAGGTTGCGGTTTGTTCGTCGACGATCAATATGAATTTCTTGGTACTACACCAGATGGCATTTATGCAAACGGTTTAATTGAAATTAAGTGCCCACATTCTTTAGCTGGCATGACTCTTAATGAAGCAATGGCCAAACATACCTTTTGGGTTAAGGACAAGGCTTCCAAGGGTTATGTCATAAATAAAAATCATTACTGGTATTTCCAAATTCAGGGACAGCTACATATAACTAAAAGAAACGTTTGCATGCTTGGCATCTGGTTTGGTGCTACTGTACCTATGAAAGTTTATATTATAGAAAAGGACGACAAATTTTGGAAGGAGAAAATGGAGATGAAATTACTTAGATTTTATTACGATTGCCTCCTTCCAGAATTAGTTGATCCTCGGCAGTCACGAAGCATGCCTATTCGTGACCCGCCCAATGTCATAGAGGCTATGAAAGAGAGGAAAGAAAGAGCTTTACATGTTTTGAAAGAGAAGAACGCATAATGATTTTGAAAGAGACTGAGGTAACTTAACTACCCAGCCGGTCGATTCACGTAAACACGCCAGTCCAAAAGTCGTTTTAACTTATAAACTTAGAAATCGCCTTTTGGCTTTCTGTTTTTAACGCACTTACTTATCTAGTCTTGGATTGTCATAAATCTTCCAATAGCTCAATTTCTATACAATTCCTATACGATTTTGAAGAGTTACCTGGTGTAAACCCAAGGTCCGATCCTAATGAAATTAAAATGTGACCACACGGGATGCACCAGCTTTCAAATAAAAAAAAGAATCATCAAAATCGGTTCAAAAAATACAGCGAATTGAGGAATCTTCTTCTTTTTTTAAGTCGGTTAAAAAGTGTGCGAAGTGACATTTTTAAGTCACTACGCTACGGTTTTTATTACGTGAATCGGGCACCTGGTAACATTTTCATTCTGATAGGTTTTGCAATAGCAATTGATTTTATCATCAAATTAGTAGAAATCAGAATTTGATCAGTAATCATTAAAATGAAAAAAACATTAGAATTTTGAACTCATATTTTGTTATTGTTTACTTTCGTTTAATTAAGTATATGAATAATTTATAAATTTTATGTTCGTTTATAACTAATTTTTGCACAACCCTAGCACGCTTTTTAGATGGCGACTCATATTTTGTTATTGTTTACTTACTTTTAATTACATGAACCATTTTTATACTTGTGTTTCATTTATTGACAATTTTTTGTACAACCCTAGAAGATTTTTTAGATTGCGAGGTGATCGTAAACAAAAAGTATTTGAGTTTACGCAATAGGCACATTTCCTTGCGTAGATATAAACACTAGCGAGGAAAGGCTTGATGTTAATTCGACCGTACATCCTACTGAATTTGCAATTATTTTATTGAATGATAATTTTACGAAATAAGAATAAACTTTGGTAGTAAAAATACAAATAAATACATACTCGTAGTTGGAATTTTAGGTAAGTAGAATACAAAAAGGTCAGTCCGGACCTGCTCTTGATTGTTTATTATAAATAGAAAATCATAAAAATTGTGTCTCAAACTACTCTTATTTATTTATCTAGTAATTAGGATCATTTTATAACGAAAACTACTCTTAGAATATTTTACAAATAGGCAGTTGTTTATTTCCAATAATTCAACATTTTTGTTATGCTGTAAATATTCAACTTCAATAACAATAACTCAACGTGGAACGTTTGTCGCAAAACATTTTCAAAATCGCGGTCTCTCTGGGTCATTCACCCGCCCGTCGGGTGATTCGGAAAACAATAGCGCTGCTGTCGCTCAAAATCGACTTCGTCCGTGCGCGGTCTGGGCCCTTAATCAAAAAATCTGACCGGTCTAACTACAGAACTTCGATATCGCCCATGGGTTGTGGAGGTCAGATGGCAGTCGCTTCACGGAAAATATAGAAGTTCAGCCGAATCGCAGTAGGGATGAACGTAATCCTACATAGGTCATGGCCCATCAAAAACATAAATGTGAAATGGGAGCCAAGTTCAATATTAGAATAATAATGTGCGTCGTCGCCGACAAAAGAATTGAGATCTATAATAGATGCTACTAACTTGTAGAATATTTTCTAGTTAATTTAACGAGTAGACTCGTATAAATAAAGATGAATTGTCGTTCGTTTGTCTCGCTAAAACTCGAAAAAGGCCTAACTTACTTGACTCATTTTGGTCTATAATTTTTTTGTCTGAACGGTTGAATGTGTTCCCGCGAGCATTGGGAACTATAAAACTACTTCACGCGAGCAAAGCCACGGGCGTCCGCTAGTAATATTAATAAAAGAATAAATGTACCAACTGACAAAAGATTTGTTCTGTTCTGCTTTATTACAGTATACATATACTATATATATCAAAGTATAGCGTTCACAACAATATCTCATACACAAAGCATCTACTGAGCCGAATTTTCCAGCCAATGAATAGGTTATTAGGCATTGGTCGCATCGAATAATTTTTTATGCTCTATTTTCATGATTTTAGAGATATACACTCCCGGGTATGATGTCGACCAGCATGCCAAATTTGGTCAAAATCGGTCAACCCGTTTCGGAGGAGTTGGCACACAAACGATTTACACTTGTCGTCTAAAGGTCTACACACAGTGCCGGCGGCGGTGCCGCCGGCCATGCCGCCAGCCATGCCGCCGCTAACCCGGCGGCGTATAAAGCCACCGGCTTGCCGCACAAAGAAGCCGCCGGGCTTTGCCGGCGGGTTGCGCGGGGTGCCGGCGTCAGTTCATACATACATGACTGTCACAACGGGAATGATGCTTGGCGGCTATGCGCGGCCTAAGCCGATGGCTTGTATTGCCGGCGGCAGAGCCGCTCGGCATAAACCCGGCGGCACTGTGTGTAGCAGCTTTAAGATAGAGCTTCGCTTCGCTCCGCTCAATAATATTCAAAAATAATAATAAACAAAACTGGGAATATTAATACGTCCACATTGTTTAGCCCACGGTGGTTGTCGTTTTCAGACATTGGGCACAGGTACATATTATGTAAATAGCTGATTACCGCGTCTCCCCCCCCCCCATTCCTACTGAATACATTACAAAGTAACCTATGTCACTCAGGCATAATGTAGCGAAATAGTAGTGAAAGAATTTTCAACGGTTTGATATTAACTGAATCTATTCAATGCAAAGAAATAAACAACAATTCCTATACCTAGATTATGTAACTGAATTGTTTCGGTAGCTCGTGTAGTACTTCGTGAGCCTATTTAATCAACAAAATTTACATACCAATGAAATTTACACACATATCACGCTTATATCCCCGAAGGGGTAGGTAGAGGTGAATGTCCAAAATGGCCAATTGAATTTAATAAAAAGTAGCAGCTATATTGTAATTTTGAAAAAATTAGAAACCCTTGCGATGAAATGTTGAGGAAAGGCAACAAAATCTTACGTGCCAGTTGCTATGGTACGGCCAATTACAGTCCTGGGCGTCTCGGACTATTATATAAAATTTACAGTTAACCCTTATTAAACTCAAAGTTTCACTGGATTAAAATACATAATGTATTACGACATTAGATAACAATCTAATATCACGAGACCGATCTCGCTTGACAGTACTCACTTGAAAGGAGACAATACTTTCATGAGTATCAGCTGGGTATCAGATATCTATTACGAGTATAATCCGAATGTAGATAATCTTTTGTGATGAACGTTTTTACATTTTTTTTTATGGAATATGTTTGGAATATAAACGTTTTTGACTGTAATAGTAGATCCGGTGACACTCGCTCTGGGTCTTTCCTGGTGCCAAGATTGTCCATTGCCATTCTGCAGGGCAATGCTGCCAGCATCATGGGCACCTTTGCACCAGAGACGATGCAGGACTTATATAGTCTTTTTTATTTCTAACAGATTTATTGTTTATATTTGTATATTTATTAATTGAGCGAACCGAACCGAAGGCGAGCGGAGCTCTCAACGGGTGACTCAAATTACGATTTATGTTAAATTGTGTTAAATTGTTTCTCGACGAATACTCGGCCAATTTCGGATTTTCTTGCACTCATCAAAAGCTTACAGAATTACCCAGGTTCTTCGAAGTTATAAACCAGAATTTTGAATTTCGATCGAATAAAAATAATTTAATTGATGGTAAAAATTCCCATAGCGTAATGACAAAAAATACTTTGACAGAGTTATATCGCTTTGAGTCAAAACTAGCTTCTCTCAAATATATGCTGCAGCGTAACGGTACGTTTCGCGACTGCGGCGACCTAGTAAATAGTAGATTGTTAACCAAGGGATGAAAGCCACCCATTTTTGATGAGATATTTGGCACTCGAACCGAGTGAGAGCGCTAATAGTTCAAGGCAGAAATGGGTGGTTTCGCCCGAGTTAAACACTCTACTTTTCACTTGAATACGAGGAAAACAAAACAATTGCTAGTATCATCTACTTAGGTGTTTCTACAAGCTTTTATTTACTTTCAACTGTCCCGATGTCCGTGTGTAATCAATTAAATTTAAAATTTGATTGATGAAAGAAGATTGACGATACAGATACATAAGGCGGGCGTGAATGGACAGGCAGGTAAGGGTGGACATTAGCGAATGTACCTACTTCGACCAAATCGGATATGTTTTGACCAAAGGCCAGGTCAATAGTACGCAGAACCGAAAGTGGAAGAAGCGAAAGAAGTATGCCAGGATCGTAGCAAGTGGAATTCCATAGTCTCTGGCTACCCCCGTGGGAAAGAGGTGCGACCATATGTACGTATGTAAATTTAACACACTTCCCGGTTTCCGATTGAGCTGAAACCTTCCCCGCGTATGTAAGTCGCATGACAATGCAATAATATGATGATAAAGCTTGATTTAAAATGGATATTTTTAATACAGAGCTTAAAATTGTAATATCCTCACTGAGCACTAGGTATTATCACAAAAGCTACTTTGCCGGTTAGGTCTGAATATTTCTTAATGCTATGTACCTACTATCAAAAAGTGACAACAATGCCTCAGTACCCTTATTATAATTATGTCTTAAAATATCTCGTCTTTACCTATGAAATTGCCGTTTTGTATGAAAAAAACTAAACTAATTTTTTTTCATGTATTTTTTATTTGTATTAATCGAAGTAATCACTCTATTGATGTCCTTATTAAAGAAATCAGCTGGACGGGAGGCAACAAAATCTTCAAAGGCATTTTGTACTGCCTCTCGAGTATTGAATTTCTTTCCCGCCAAGAAGTTATCCAAATTCTGGAAAAAGTAGTAGTCTGTAGGCGCAAGGTCTGGTGAGTATGGCGGATGACGGAGAGCTTCCATCCCCAGGTCTTGCAACTTTGAGACCGTCTGCTGTGCAGTATGAGGTCGCGCATTGTCGTGTAGGAGCAGCGGAGACGAGCGATTGACCACTGCTGGGTGGAGATGTGCCAGCTTCTCCATAATTGTGTTCAGTTCTTCACAGTTCACATCTGCAGTAATACTCACCCCGTTTGGTAAGAAGCTGTGATGAATGACACCGGAGCTAGACCACCAAACAATGACCATCACTTTTCTACGGGTAAATTTTCGTTTAGGGCATTGTTTATGGGCGGATAGATTGGCGGTCAGGGTGAACATGACTCTGTTGAACAGACCACTGCGAACCTTGGCCGTCAAAACAATACGGGGATACCGCACGATCTCCGGAGAGGCTGCATGTCTCTTAGCCGGGACCCCTCCATGGGACCTGGAAGCGAGAGCCCTTGCGTCATTGTTTCAATGGCACAAGGAAGCGCTGGAGAGGGACCACAGGCCTGCGTCTCGAGAAATCGAGGACCAGCGGTCCCAACTCTACCAGGATCTCATAGACACTTGGAGGGTGCGACTTGAGCAACCAAAGTGGGGAACTACCGTCATCACGGCGGTGAGACCGATCATGGACGAGTGGCTGCAGAGGCGGTATGGTGACCTCACGTATCGTGCGACGCAGATCGTTACCGGGCATGGATGTTTCGGTAGCTATCTGTTCCGCATCCATCGTGAGGTCACACCCCGGTGTCAACACTGCGAGGTTTCCGACAACGACTCCGCACTCCACACGTTGGTGGAGGGTTCAGCGTGGGCGAGTCAGCGCTGGGACCTCGTAGTAGGTCTGGGCGTGGATATTCTCTCGCTGGAAACCATGCTCCAAGCCATGGTCTCCAGTGCGAGTAGGTGGAACGTGGCCGTGTCCTTCTGCGAGCAAGTCATACTCGCAAAGGAGGCGGCCGAAAGGGAGAGGGAGCGTACCCTCCCCGCTGAGTTTCGCAGTCAGCGGCCAGGGCGCCGCAGACTCATCTACGCCCAGGACCATCGACCTCCATGATCGGGGCCTGAGGACGGTGGGATAGCCACCCGCCGTCCTTACAGAAGCAGGCGACGCGGGATAAAACCCAAACCCAACGACGCGGGATTCTGATTCCGACCAAACCCCCGAAGAGGTCACACAGCTGGCCAGATCCGCATGGCGCCACTGGAAATACCTTATAGGGTCACCAGAGACGCCCGCAGCAATGACCATGGGAGCGGGCGTGATCTCGCGGAATTAAAAAAAAAAGGCCATTGTTTAGTTGCTGAACCAGGATCCAACCAACTTGCTGAGTGCTTGCGGTTATCAAACCGAATCCATTTTTCATCGCAAGTAACAATGCGGTTCAAAATTCCTTCATTTGTGTGTGAGCAATGCAAGGCATGTCTCGACGCGTACTTCGCGCTGGCAATCATTGTCTTCGTGGGGCACCCATTTGTCAAGCTTTTTTACCTTGCCAATTTGACGCAAATGGACCAATATTGTTTTGACGCTAACGTCGAAAGCTGCTGCTAATTCAGCCTTAGATTGTGCGGCTTCCACAATCACCTTTAATACGTCATTGTCGACCAAAGTCTTCGGACGATTCGGTTCATTTTTCAGATCGAAATTTCCAGAACGGAAGCGAGCAAACCAGGCGGTGCGTTGGTTTGTAGTGTTAGCTCCGTAAACGTCGTTGATGTTGCGTGCCGCTTGTGCCGCGTTGCTGCCACTACGATACATAATTACTCGAATTTTTAACGTATCCATGATGACGAAAAAGATTGAAATGCGATGAAAACGTAACACTAATCAATAAACAAATGACTACTTTTGCAAAAAGAATTCCATGTTTTTAAAATACAATTAATTTGAAATTAGAATTTTTAGCCAAACAGAAATTATTTTGATTTGAAATGGCCAGTACTGCAGAACGGCAATTTCATAGGTAAAGACCTATTATAAAGTTTAGTTTACATAGCAATGGTAAGTAAAATGCAACAGGCTGTTCTCTTTGAGACAGTCTTGATAATGCCTCGTTTAGAGGCGAAACAATTGTCGACGTTTTGTTGTCTTTTTAATTCTGCGAAAAATTAATGCTATTATAAATTTAAAAAGTTTTTCTTAAAACATTTTACTTACCATTGCTTTGTCATGGATTTTCGCCAAGTAACGCCTGTTTCTATCCAATATTTTAGTTTACATATTTAATTTAAAACTTTAACTTATTGAAATTATTGCTGAAAATCAATCAATCAATCAATCAATCAATCAATTTATTTATTTGCGAATATGGGTAACATATTTGGGTTACATTACATTGGTTTTAATTGTGCACAGCCATATTCTACCTCACGGTATGCAAAATAGGTAGGTAGGTGGTGATTTTAAATCATAATCATATTATTATCACAAAATTAAACATTACTACATAAGAATACATTTTTATGTCAAAATAAATCACAATAGAATGTCAAAAACCATGTCATGTCAACATTAAAATCATAATAATAAAAGTAAATTTTCTAAGCAATGTCATAAATTAATTAACCACAAATTTCAACATCAAGCTTCTAATGAGCTATCGTCTAGAAAATCCTTTATCGAGTAATAACACCTATCTATGAGCAGTTGGCGAAGTTTTCGTTTGTAGTTTACTAAATTTGTGACTGCTCTAATGTGACTTGGAATTTTATTATAAATACGTGGTGCCATACAAAATATACTTTCATGCAGCAATGTAGTAGTGCTTGACACGACGCGCAATTTATCTTTGTGGCGAGCTCTGGTATGAAACTCAAAGAGATTGAAATTTGATTTGACAAATACTGCTGTTTCATAGATGTATAGACATGGTAAGGTTAATATATTATAATTTTTAAAATATGGTCTACATGATACAGTTTGTTGTATGTTAAATACCGATCTCATACATCGCTTCTGTGCCTTAAATGCATACTCCTTTTCTAAAGAATTACCCCAGAAAACTATACCGTATCTTAAGATTGAATCAACATAGCCGTAGTAAGCTTTTAACACAGTTGACAAATTAACAATCTTCTGCAATCGATACAGCGCATAGGAAAACGAATGGATTTTTTTACAAAGACTGTCAATATGTGCCTTCCAATTTACTTTATTGTCTATATGTAGCCCTAGAAACTTGGTTACCTCTATTTCCTCTATATCATAATTTGAATACCGAACATGCAATGTTTCGTTTAATCTAGGTCGCTGTCGAAAATTCATTACCTTAGTTTTATCAAAGTTAATTAGTAAGTCATTGTCTTCAAGCCAATTAATCATTAACGTCAAAAAATTATTAATGTCAGATTTAATGCTAAGCAAGTCATTACATGAGAACAATACTGTGCTGTCATCAGCAAATAAAGTTATATGATGTTGAGTGATCATGGGTAAGTCATTTATGTAAATCAAGAACAGCAGAGGCCCTAAAATACTACCTTGAGGAACACCTATCATGACATGACATGTTTTTGACATGTTTTTTTTCTGCGTCTGGCAACACTATTGAACAGTCGTAAAATTTTAGCTCCTATAAATTTATTAGTGAAATAAATACAAATTACATCAGATAACTCCAATATCATCACAATAGTAGTGCAAAAATAATCATTTCAAAGAATTTTGTGTATATTAGTGTAAAAATAAGCTAAAAAGTGACGAATCAGCTGACCGTATTGTTCAATGTTATTTCACGTAAATACATAATGTTTCTCCTATAATAGGTAAAATTATTTTATTATACGTGTTTATTCATATACTCAACATTGAAAACAGGCGATCTATTTTCGTAAGTACAGAAAAGTTTTGATTTTAATTTACCGGTACCTAACATAACCTCGAACTACCTACTTGTATTTTCTAAATTGCGTTTAATTGCACTTATTTGTCGAGAATATGAATACCCGTAGCCGTAGAGCCTTATCCCGCCAGCAGGAGGAGCCCAAACTTCAGCTGGTGTTGCAGGAACTTAAATCTAAAACAGAGCTCTGTTTACAATTAGAAAAAGAAAGAGAAGAAAATGAAAACTTGTTGATAGGTGCTTTAGACGATAGTAAAAAACTAAAATCTGAACTAGCTAGGCTTCATATTAGTTATGATGAAATTGTAATGCAGCGGAACCACCTTCAATCAATAGTAGATAGGTTTCAAGAGTGCAGTGACGAGTATGAAGGGACCTTGAGGAGGACTACCTTGCTGGAACAGGAGCTACGGGATGCCCAGGGGCACATCTTACACTTGGAGTCAGCTGCCAAGCAAGTCGTAGTCCAACAAACGGATAACCTTTATAACGAGCTAATGAGTGGTACTCCGCAGTTTGTTCCTTCTGCAACAGTTCCAAACCTGGACTTGTCTACTATAGATCTTACCAATGACAGTTCATACCAACTGGACAAGCCAGTTTATTTTTGCAGCAGGAATAAACTAAAAAAATACCTAAAAATAAAGAAATTCATTTTAAAATCAAAGAAACAATTAAAATATCATAGAATCTTAATCAAAAAGTGTAAAAATGTTAACTCTAGTTTAAAATTAAGAGAACAAGCTAAATTATCTATGTTAGAACTTAAACAAAGTCATTTAAAATATTACACTGACACACAACGCTTAGAGTCACAAATAAAAAATTTGCAATTTGAATTAGAGTATGTAACTAAGAAATATGAATGGTCTCTAAAAGACTTTAATAAGTGTTCATCAAGTATAGATAAGGTACTCAAAACATCTAATTATAATACTGAGCGCCTTAATACCTTCATAAATAACCACTCATGCAATATCAATTGCACAAGTCCTTCTCAATCATTGGAGAACCAGGCTTCCCTTACAACTTGCTCACCTTCTACTTCATTAGTGTATGAATTGTGTGACAGTGTAAAAAGTAATAGTCATACTGGATATACTAAACTAGTTTTATTTAGTGATGATATTGGAACTGATTTTAGTTCTTTTCTGATACAACAATTTAATTCAAATTGTTATTCAATTATTAATAACTGTTATCCAGGTGCATCTTTAAATGAAATTATGCAAAAGATATTAGAATATAATTTTGACTCAAACAGTAAAATAATTATTTTCTGCTCAAACAGGGGTAAAATTAACAAAAATGAACTATCCCTATACTTTGACAAAATGCAAAACTTAAATGTTGAACATGTAGTAATGTTTACATTACCATACATAAAAGGTGTGCCAGACGTGGAAAATTCTCTTAGATATAAGATAAATTTACAACTCAATTTAACTAGCCAATATAATAATAAATTCCATGTAATTGACTTTAATTCTGTTTTTAAGAGAACTGTATATAAATACAATTTGTCAACTTCTGACAGTAACTTTAACAATAACAAACATATTGTTTATGTAAACAAAGGTAGGTATTTTCTACCAAAGCATTTTAAGAGACAAATAGCAAGTTTGCTATTCAATTATTTTTACACTTCAGCCAAGAACTTGGCTGACAAAACTGCTTTTATTGAGCAATGTAGATTTAGTGTTAAGACTTTGGAATCTGTTCCAAGTAATTTAAATTAAGTTCTACGACAACAGAGGCAATATTACCCTTTAGCAGACATAGTCAATTAATTGAATTAAATTTAGTTACAAATATTAATTATGTTAAAAAATGCCCTCCAAATCAAACCAAATCAAAAAATGTAAATTATATCAACATAGGGCATCAAAATATTGGTTGTTTAACACATGGCAAAGAGTTAGAGTTGGAACTGTTAATGAATTCAGATAATATTGATATTTTTTGTATTACAGAACATATGCGTAAGCCGTATGAGCTCTTGTTCAATTTCAGTAATCACCGGGTTGGTAGTGCATTCTGCAGGGTGAGCACAGTACGGGGGGGATCTTTGATTTTATTAAATAAACAACTTAAATTTAAAGAACGGAAAGATATTGTGTCTCTTTCTCTAGAGTGTAAAGTCGAACTGTCGTGCGTGGAAATGGAGCAATTCATAGTAGTATGCGTGTATAAACCTGGAACCTCACCCTTTTGCGAATTTGAGGAACTTATTGACAAAGTTCTATGTAAACTTGGAAAAACTAATAAGTACCTAATAGTATGTGGTGATTTTAATGTCGATTTACTTGTTAATACGCCTATGAGTTATAATATTTTAAATTTATTTAAATCACACAATCTTACAAACTTATTTTTGGAGCCTACTAGATATTGTAATACAATAGCCACTTGCCTGGATAATATATACAGCGATATGTTGCCAGAAAGTAAAAGTATTATAAAAAAGCTAGATTCAGACCATTGTGGGCAAATAGCATCTTTTAAAATCACTAAAGAAAAAGTTATAAAACGTAAAATATTATGTAGACCAATAACTGGTGACCGCTTGGAACGTATGAGGGTTGGACTTTGCAATAAAATTCCATTCTTAGACACTGGCTTAGATCCAAATGTAATGTATAAATTATTTTTTGATTCTTTTTACAACGAGTTCAACTCCATATTCAAGTCTAAGGAGGTCATGATTAGTGATAGTCCTACTTTCAGTGAATGGGCCACTGAGGGTATACACAAAAGTAGACAAAAACTTTATGAACTATACTCAGAAAGACAGCTTAATAGATCAGTTGCATTTCTAGATTATGTTAAAACTTATTCAAAAAAGTTTAAAGCAGATTGTTTAGCAGCTAAATCAAAATATATAAGTGATAAAATTCTCAATAGTGCAGACAAAGTTAAATCTACTTGGAAAATTATAAACGCGGAAAGAGGTCAACAAAAATTAAATGATAATCATTTTAAACTTAATATAAATGGTAAAATAACTACATCAGACTTCGAGGTCGCTAACGAATTTGAAAATTTTTTCTCCCGAATTCCTGTAGATTTGACAAAAACCCTAGGCTCTTCAACCCCCATTGCAGAATCTTTGTTAAAAGCAAACGTTCCTTGTTGTAACGTTATATTTAAATTCAGTAAAGTTAACATAAACACTATCTTAAAAACTTTTAAATCTTTAAATATCAAGAAAACAGCTGACCTCTGGGGCATCTCTGTGTATTTAGTAAATTCTTTTATTGAAATGGTTGCTCCTGAACTAGTAATAATATTTAATAATTGTGTTGATAGTGGTGTGTTCCCTGATTTAATGAAATCTAGTAAATTAATTCCCCTGTTTAAATCGGGTAGTACTTCAGATCCGTCCAATTTCCGTCCCATTTCTGTACTACCTACATTTAGTAAAATTTTTGAAAAAATTATGCTTAATCAAATGCAAAATCACTTTAACGTTAATAAACTATTACATACAAAACAATTCGGTTTCACTCGTGGTCGGTCCACCACTGATGCCGGTATTAAATTATTAGAGTGTATATACAGGGCCTGGGATGAGTCATATGATGCTTATGGTGTATTCTGTGACTTATCTAAGGCCTTCGATTGCGTTCAGCACCAGACTTTAATTAAGAAACTTGATCATTACGGAATCCGGGGGACGGCCTTGAATTTCGTCAATTCTTACTTAAGTGATAGGGTCCAGAAAGTAGTGATCAATGGTAAACAGTCACCTGGTTCTCCTGTAGCAATGGGGGTACCGCAGGGTTCAATTTTGGGACCTTTTCTTTTTCTAGTATATATTAATGATCTCCCTCACCTCATAAGAGACGACCACGAGGTAGTTTTGTTTGCTGATGACACTTCTTTAATATTTAAAGTTAAACGTGGACAGCGCGAACTTGACGATGTAAACATTGCCCTCTCTAGGATAGTCCACTGGTTTTGTGCTAATAATTTATTATTAAATGAAAATAAAACTAAATGTGTAAGATTCACCTTACCTAATGTAAGACTTGTTAAAACCAGTGTTAAGGTTAGGGATGATATAATAGAATTGGTCGATGACACTGTCTTTCTGGGCATAACGTTAGACTCCAAATTGCAATGGGGGCCTCATATCGGGAAAATTTCGGCCAGGCTTAGTTCAGCAGCCTATGCTGTCAAAAAGATCCGACAACTTACAGACATTAAAACGGCGCGTCTTGTCTACTTCAGCTACTTCCACAGTATCATGACATATGGCATACTACTGTGGGGTAACGCTGCCGATATTGAATGCATCTTTGTGTTGCAGAAGAGGGCTATCCGGACTATCTATGGAATGGGGTCTCGGGAGTCATTAAGAGATAAGTTTAAGCATATTAACATCCTTACAGTGTATTCACAGTATATTTATGAAATTTTATTGTATACCCACAAGAACAAAAGTAAATTTGTGAAAAATAGTGATAATCATAATCTAAACTTAAGAAATAAGGATAAACTGGCTGTTCCTAAATTTAGGCTTCATAAAGTGAGTAATTCTTTTGCGGGGAACTTTATTCGAATGTACAATACATTGCCAACCGAAATAGCAAATTTATCTGTCAATAAATTTAAAAAACTAATAAAAAGTAAATTGTGCCATAAAGCTTATTATAGTATTAATGATTTCTTAGATGACAAGGCGGCCTGGTTGTAACAACGTAACGAATTGCTCCTTTCTAAATAACTCTGTATTAGATTTAAGATGAAATATTTTGAAAAAAGCCGAGCTGAGTTTCTTGAGGGCTCTTCTCAGTCTCGTTGCATTTTGGAACCCTCGGTAGAGTCACACCAACTTCTGACGAATCTAAATAATTTTCTGAAAATTTCAAAGATAATAAACGTTA
This sequence comes from Nudaria mundana, assembly GCA_963556515.1. NCBI lineage: Eukaryota > Metazoa > Arthropoda > Insecta > Lepidoptera > Erebidae > Nudaria > Nudaria mundana. The sequence goes on from OY748301.1 coordinate 4,993,833, forward strand.
TTTTATTTTTATTTTTATTTTGACATCTTTTGTCTCAGAGACATATGTTTCTTCTGTTTTAGTTGTCAGTGATAACCTTCTAATCTCTGTGCGTTGTTTTCGATCCTGAAGGTATGATTTAATGAGATCGTATACGTTGCCTCGAACTCCATACTTATACATTTTATCTAGAAGCTTCTGATGATTAACACGATCAAAGGCTTTAGACATGTCCATATATAGAGCAATAGCCGGAGTTCTTTTGTCCATATTAACCAGAACTTTGTTCAGAAAGTTATACAATGCAATATTAATTGATTTGGTCTTACGATAGCCGTACTGACATTCCGAAAACAGGTTTCTACTCTCAAAAAATGAATAAATACATCGATATATCACTCCTTCAAGTACCTTAGCGAATATTGGTAGAAGAGCAATGGGTCTATAATTTTTTAAAACGTTTGTATCGTCCTTCTTGTGCAGTGGCCTTATAACTGTCAACTTTAGATTATCCGGAAAGATACCACTCCCTACGCACAAATTTATAATGTGGCTCAAAGGTGGTGCAATTATAGGGGCAACATATTTGACCACACTAGTTGTAACTCCGTCGTATCCCGTGCTATTTGTATTTCTTAAAGATAATATTAATCTGTGAATATCAGATGGAATTGAAGGGGGTAGAAAAACCGACTGATAATCACTTGACACATTTAAAATTTTACGACGATGTGTTATGGACGATTGAGAGCTCAATGGTTTCGCCGTGCTCAAAAAATAATCATTGAAAGCATTTGCTATGCACGAGGGATCCGCGATTATGTCATTATTAAGAATTATAGTATCGATATTGTGATTAGGAAATTTGCATTTTTGACTATTGATCACGTTCCATGAAGCCTTACACTTATTTTGAGCTGAATTTATATAGAAGTTGTTTTGTGATCGTTTTGTTAGATTTATGATTTTTTTGTACCTCTTGTTATATGTCTGAAATCGTGTTTTATTTTTTCTAATGGGATTTTTTCTATATATCCAAAGGAGTTCTCGTTTGCACCTACTACCAATTTTTATTCCCCTAGATAACCACCTTGGTTTCGCAATATTGTTAATTCGTAATTTGCGAATTGGAAAACAAAGGTCATATAATAAATTAAATATATCCTGGAAAGAGTTAAAACATTCGTTGGGATTAATTGATTCGTACACATTATTAAAAGAAATTTGGCCCAAGTATTTATAAAAGATTACCTTATTTTCTCTAGAGAGATCACGTTTTTTTATGTACCAATACTTCAGTCTACAGTATCTTTTGCATATACATTTTACTATTTGTGCCGAGTGATCAGAGAGTGCAAGCTCTTCGATATGAGGTTCACAACTCCTCATATTATGAGCAACATTGTCGATGCATTTACCACTAGCATGACGAGTAGCTTGGTGAAACTGAAGAAAAAGATTGAATCCCGAAAGAATTTCTTTAAATGTTGTAGTTGTCCGACAAGATTCTAGAATGTCAATATTGAAATCTCCACATATTACAGTCTTTTTACCTTTTTTACAAACAATTGCTAGGATTTTATTTAAACTTAGAAAAAACGAGTTAAGTTTATCAACGGCATTATTGGGTGACCTATAAAAACACAACACATTCATTTCCAAGTCCAACAATTCAACCGCGGAACATTCAATGATATTGGCAATTGACATTTTATTAATATGGTTTAAATTTTTGTAACGAATGTCTTTCTTTAGTAAGATACAAGAACCCCCGTGCCGTGTACTTCTCATAAAATAGGAGGCCACTTTAAAATTCGGTATTTGTAAGTACTTTTCATCCCCGGCTATCATGTTATGTTCCGTTATACACACTATATCTGGGTTTACATTGTTGGCAGTCAGTTGATTCAAGCAAACCGTTAAGCTATCAGATTTATGTAAAAGACCGTCTATGTTCTGATGCATTACTGTAATGTGATTAGTCACGAAATAAATGTTTGAAGCTTGAGTTTATGTCATCATTGTTAGAATCAGTGTTACCACCATCGTCGTTAATACTTGTGTCATTGTTGTCGTCATTATTTTTAGTTACGCTGAGTTTAATGGGACTCTTCATAGTCTTATTTATCACATCAATACAGACTTCCTCAGTTTCTGTTTGTGTCCCTTTGTCTACCAACATTTTACTTTTTGATTTTTCTATTATTATCCTCTTTTGATAGTTTAAGCTTTTTTCCAGATAATATAGACGAAGAATCTCCTTCAAAAGAGATCGAGCAATGTTGACTGTAAAGTTTTTTGACCTTGGTATCAATTTGGCGTAATTCATATCCATATATGTGGCATTTTCGTATGTGTTACAAATGAACCTCAACAAATAATTAAGTTTAGATTCATTAAGGTTTTGATTGTAGGGTACTTCACTTATAATAACATTAGTTTTACTAGTTATAGATAGCCACGCGTGTAGGTTGATCTCTAAACCGTAAGGGTTTTTATCATTGCACCCTCCTAATACAACAATATAATCTTGTTTGCTGAGACTCGCGATACATTCATGAATTGGGGACAGTATTTTATCGAGGGTTGCACCAGGTTTTCTGAATGACACTACTGAAAATTCATTCCCGAGCAACTTTTGAAGACATTCACGAAGTTCTCTGCCCTGAGCATCAGCTAATATTACCACTCTTCTTTTAGGATAGACAGATGACTGTGACGATGTACGCGTATATACAGATTTCCCACTGCTATTAACAGTTTGTGTTTTTATTGGTGAAATAGTTATGGCATGTTCCTCTAGCAATTTAAGGTCGTCACTTGTACTTAAAGGGGCTGTGGATATTTCTACTGTACATTGGTTAGTGGTTGTACAAACGTTTCGTGGTGCCAGTATAGGAGATTGACGTGGAGTCCTCATTTTAACTTTAAGCAGCGTCTTAGGAACAGGACTAGGTTTTGTTACTGGTGTTGCTATTTTTTTTAGTACCTCAAGTTGTCTATGTTGGTCTTGAATGGTCAGCTTTAACTGAGTATTCTCACCGCTAAGATTGTCGATTTCTACGTCAGAACTTTTAAGTTTATCTCTAAGATTCTGCAGTTCTCGTTTTAGTTCCACAACAAACGACAAATCCTCGTTATATTGTGTTGCACTTCGCATACTAACACAACTGTTATCCAATATAGTTGAGTTTGCTGCTTCACAATAGCTGTTGTCATTCACTGATAGGTTTGAAAGTGACTGTGATCTATGAACATGTTTTGTTCGTAATGTAATATTATCCATTCTATTAATTTACTGTTGGCACCTATGTAATCTATTAAGGTAGTATGAGGACGATCACAATAAATCTGTCAAATAATATTACATTAGAAATCACAAAAAGACAATTCCAGTCACTTGGTTTCGAACCGTCCACTACCCATACAGCACCGCTTTTGTGTCCGATACTCTAGCCACAGGGCTAAGTTGATTATTAATAGTTGAGTTGAAATTGGTAACCAGTATTATCTTGTACAAATATTTAAATTTAAAACACCAGTAAGTGTGACTCATTAGCTTGGAATTTTTTCACATTCCTATACGAGTCGAGTGCCACTGAGTTCAATACTTGATCAATTTTTATTATTCACTTATCACATAATATGTCACAATTTGATTGTTTGAGAATATTTTACTGATGAAACTGTTAATCAAATAATACACAATGATTTTAAAGCTTTTTAGAGTGTTTCTTTCACATTGGCGCCGATTGTATTTATTTATGCAGGTAAGAAAGTTTGCACCATGAGAACACTTTCACCGGGAAATGGATTAAGAACACACTATTTAAACACATAATCACTTAAATTTAAATGCAGAAAACAATTATTAAGGTTAAAATAATACAGAGCACGATTTTATATGTATTGTCTGTACAGCGCCATCTAGCGGTAAAATGAGTTTCTAATTACACAGATTGATTGAGGCGTGAAGAGCATTCCGAAATATTATGAACTGGCTGGTGCCTGCGGATTTGCGCAATGTAAAAACAATAGCTTATAATGTATGTATATAAGTTTTTCTTGCCATCCTATTTTGCTGAAAGTAAACTTGTATTCGCTCAAGCTGAGCTTCGTACATATATGAAAACTGTATGAAAATTTGTTGTGTAGAAGTTTCTTAATCTATTCAAACGACATGTTAACAAACGATTTTGCTAAGTGGTCCAATTTCAATTTGGTCCCATTCCGACAATTATTTGGTCCCATTTCGACAATTATTTTGTCCCATTTCAATGTGGTCCCATTCCGACAATTATTTGGTCCCATTTCAATGTGGTCCCATTCCGACAATTATTTGGTCCCATTTCAATGTGGTCCCATTCCGACAATTATTTGGTCCCATTTCAATGTGGTCCCATTCCGACAATTATTTGGTCCCATTTCAATTTGGTCCCATTCCGACAATTATTTGGTCCCATTTCAATGTGGTCCCATTCCGACAATTAATTGGTCCTATTAGAATTTGGTTCCATTCCGACAATTATTTGGTAAAGTATTTCGGTAATTTGAGTCGGTTGTTGTTTCAATTTTTGACGTGTATTTTATAATATTAATTCACTCATCTATATCTATACTACTCGTACTATTATAAAGAGGAAAGATTTGTATTTTTGTGTGTATGTTTGAAATGAATAAACTCAAAAACTACTATGCCGATTTAAAAAATTCTTTCACCATTGGAAAGCTACCTTCACCCTGAGTAATATAGGCTTTTTATCCCGGTAATGTGTTCCCACGGGAACCGGGAACGAGTAAACACGTGGGCGGAGCTGCGGCGATCAGCTACTTTTAGGATACATTTATTTAATGTACAGACACTCAGATGTCTACTGTTTTATTATAGTATAAATTTCTGAACTCATTATCAAGTAAAAGTCATTCAAACTTCATGTAATACTCGAACGAGTTCAAGTTCATAATATATACATTAACCTCCTAATGTGAAGTAAGAATTTGTAGCACACATTTAATAAAACATATTTTCCCAGAAAGGTTAAAAAGAGAAATAATCTACACTAGCAACACAGCCAGTATTCTGGGAACCTTCCCAGTCGGCAATGACACGGAGGATTTTTAGTATTCTATAATAATTAAAACTACTCAACGGATTTTGGTGCGGTTTTCACCAATGCATAGAGGGGTTATCGAGGAAGGTTTTTGTGTACATAATTAGCTAGTATATAAAAGTCGATCATCATTCACCGAGCCTTTTCCCAACTTAGTTGGGGTCGGCTATCCAGTCTAACTGTGATTCGGCTGAACTTTGATATTTTCCGTGAAGCGACTGCCATCTGACCTCCACAACCCATGGGCGATATCGAGTTCTGTAGTTAGACCGATCGGATTTTTAAGGGCTCCAACTACCCCCAACGACTGCCATAGATGTTCGTATGACAACCGGGACCGACGGCTTAACGTGCTCTCCGAGGCACGGAGAGGTCTCAATATCTTAAGAAATGGTCACCCATCCTAAGACCGGCCTGACTAGATGTTGCTTAACCCTTGCAATGTATTAATATTGTCGGTTACCACTAGACTACGAGCCCCTCTAGTATATTAAAGTCGATATGTCAAAAAAATTAAGCGTAAGGAGTAGGATCCTAGCACCTATGTCAGAATCGTAGCACGTGATAAACCGTGGTCCCAGCCTACCTACATACCCCAGTGGGAAAGAGACGTGATTTTATGTAAAGATACAGAATAGTTTTTGATTGTCTCTATTGTAGTGTACAGAGCTCGCGTAACAGCAATATGCGTGAGGGCAATAAAATAATTAGAATATTTTAGGTATGTAATTCCTTTCTGTTTACCCGCTTGGGGATATAGACGTTAGATTATAATAAACAAAAACATTGTACAGTTATTTAAGTGAACAATGATCCCATCCACAAGCTTATATTAGCTTAATTTGGGCTAGATGACGTTGTGTGAGAATGTCCAAAAATATTTATTTATTTATTTATTTAATGATGGTTTATTGCTGAATATTTAAATGACACTAAAGCTTAAAACACACTTGTCCTTCACATACGATGTATGCCACGCGACGTGGGAGACAACGACACACTGGTCCTACGTCTTAAGACGTCTGACGTTTACATTTTCTTACAAAAATACTTATATATATTATATTAGTATATATAATATTAGTATTAATTAAATAATTTTTCTGGGCATCTCTCTAATCTAATTTATTATGGACCAAAAATCCAGTTTCCCGTTATATTCTTAAATCCATTCACACCACTTAAACATTATTTGTAAAGAATTATGAGCCACCTAAACTTTTGGGACCAGTATTTATAATACGAATGGAAATGAGAAATGTTTCGCCGAAAATATTTGAGGCAGACTTTTTTACGAGTACTCGGTGTCGTGGATTTCGTAAGTTTCTAAGAAAATGCGTAGTAACAATCTGAATTCGAATGCAATAAACTCAATATTATTACAAGGAATTTTCATATTTATTTATCAAGTAGTAGTCAGCAATTACCTATTGCTGACTGCTTCGGTGGCGTGGTCGGTAGTGCATCCACTTTCGACGCCGGAATCTCGGGTTCGACAAACTTTGTGTGAAGACGTTTGTACCGAAGTCTGGGTGTTTCTTATGTATAATATGTGTGTATTTACAAAAAAAAATCTGTATATAAGTATTTATATCAGTTTATCTAGTAGGTACTCATACCACAAGCTCTGCTTAGTTTAAGACTAGATGGCGTTGTGTGAATTGTCCTAACATATTTATTATTTATTAAATTTTATGACCGTGTCTGCGCCGGGTGGAATAGTACATAACATACATAGTACATGGTACATAATATTTATTTGCAATAAATGGGTTACATAATAATGGTTTACATAAGTCTATCTGGATTTCTAATATTATTACGTCTCGTAATATCTTTTGCCCGTTTAAATGTTTCAGGGTCACATTACAGGGATAAAAGTACGAAACGTTACACCAATACGCTCGTTAGTTTGTACAATGTTGTGACAAAACGACGAGCGTGCGCCAAGTTTGGTTTGTAATGAGATAGTGTGTTACATTCCTCAAGCTACATTGTCCCTTTGCGCGGGCAGTAGTGTACAAATAAGTAAAGGCACGAATTCACTAGAGAGCAATTGGAGCAACAACTCACGGAACATACTCCTCAGTGCAAATGTCACGGAAAATTTTGTAATCAGTGGGAACAAATGGTGTGATACTGACGCGAGACGTAAGCGTTCGATTTCGGAGCAAGCAATATGTCCCACGTCATGTAAAATGTTTGCATCTATAGCGTGAGTAGATTGACTGTAGCACGTTACGTCGCAAGACAAAATGTTCCCTAGTGAAGTCCCTTAGTGCTCAGGTCTATACATATACTAAAACGTGACTAAAACACATAATTTAGATAGTAGGATAGGGTTGTCACAAGTCTAGTTTGACCCGAAAATTCACTTTTATCAAGTTTGTTAGATAACTTTTATTTTACTCGCGATGTACGAAGGATGTTTCGGTGAAGGGTTGGGACTATGGGACGACGCTAAACTTCTTTACTGATCTTTTAAACCTATTGGAACAAATCATCTCGAATAGATCCTTTTAGCGATAAAAGACGACTGATTTATGATGTTTAACCCTTCGATTTATTGTGTCTATTATATAATACTATCGATCGCCTACGGCTTCCCCGTGACAAATTATAAGTATAAACAAACCTTCCTCGAGAACCACTGTATCCATTAGTGAAAGCAACATGAAAATCGGTCCAGTGGTTTTGAGTTTATCGCGAACATACAAACAGGCAGATGCTGCGGAGGACTTTGTTTTATAATATGTATTCTTTTATTTGCCATCGGTGTAGGGGTCATACTACCCGTTAACTCGGCCCCAGGGGGGACAGGGTCATCGTCCCTGTTCCCCACTGCGGTAATTCTTGACCGGCGCGTCCTTGTCGCGGGGGTGGGCATCCTTCACTCTAGTAGGTCGGAGTAAACAGATGGCTGGGTTCGGTTGGGGACCCAGTTCTGCGGGGTATAACGCAGACCCCTGCCCAGGGTTACGGGTGAAGACCTTAACGGCGACCACAGCGGAGAAAATGGATTTCGGTACGGTGTGAGCCGGCGGAGGAGGCAGCGGATACGGAGTACCGTAGGCGACACTAGGGTCCAACCTGAACAAGTCGGCAACTCCTGCAACCAATTCGGCTCTCCACGTAATGACTTGTCATTCCTGGGGGTACAGCCGAGGAGGTCGAGAGAAGAACACGTATGATGGGCAAGTACGTGCTCTTAATGCTATGTCGCAGGCATGCAGCGCCTGTGGAGAGGTCACTCCGCTTGCACCTGCGAGGGTGCAGTAAACAACACGGGGAGTCGCAGTTACCGGTTTTAAGCCTAGCGCTAATAGGCGTCTGCGCGGGCGCCAGGGGTGACTCCCGACGGTAGGATAGTCCATCGCGGCTAACTGACCAGTTACCGCCTGCCTCAGCTGGGCAGCCCCCGGCCATTAAGGTACTGGTCCGCCTTCCATCTCGCGCTTCTATAGGTGTGTGGAGCAACAGGCATGTCGCCGTGTCTGGAACGGGATGGGTCACATAAGCACCTGGCACACAAAAAACAAATAAGAGGATAAACAGAACCAACACTAGATTTGCGACATGGAACGTACGAACTATGCTCTCTGGAACTGATGATCCGACGACTTCCCATACTGATAGCCTGCCACAGCTCAGAAAAACGACACTAATAGACAGGGAACTCCTTCGATTGCGAGTGGATGTGGCCGCACTCCAGGAAACACGTCTTTTGGATGAGGGTAATATCCGCGAGGAAAATTATACTTTCTTTTGGAAGGGAAAGAACGTCGGTGAGAAACGTGAGCACGGAGTTGGCTTCGCTGTCCACAACCGCTTGCTTGATTGCACGGAAACGCCGTCCTACGTATCGGAACGCATACTATCCATCAGATTGCTGTTGGTCTCGGGCCCTGTCACACTTATTTCGGCGTACGCACCAACCCTCCAAGCAACTGCTGAAATCAAGGATAGATTCTACGACGAACTAAGGGTAACCCTGGAGAAAGTCCGTTCTTCGGACAAACTTTTGCTGCTGCGTGACTTTAACGCTAGGGTGGGAGCCCAAAATGAGCACTGGCCGGAATGCATAGGCTGCCACGGAATTGGCAACTGTAATGACAACGGGCAACGCCTACTAGAACTCTGCGCGTCTCTCTCTCTCTGCGTAACAAACACCTACTTCAAAGGCAAACCCATGCATAAGGTGTCCTGGAGACATCCTCGCTCTGGACACTGGCACCAAATTGATTTCGTCATAACGAGAAGAAGAGACCTACGCGATATTCTTAATTCCCGTACATATCACAGTGCCGATTGCAATACAGACCACTCCTTAGTTATGACAAAAACGCGGCATATTCCGAGGAAACTTCATTCTTCAAAAAAATCCGCGCGTGAAGTCTTCTATAACAGACATGACATGAGAGACAAGGGCTTGCGCGGGGACCTGGCAGAACTAATTGAGGAGAAACTCAGCGCGGAAGCACTAGAGAATACCAACAGCGGACAAGACATGTGGTGCCTTGTAAAACACCAACTGGCGCATGCTGCGGATAAAGTCTTCGGACGAAAGAAAAAGACAACTGATGACTGGTTTGCTAAGTATGAGGACATTCTGCTCCCACTCATACAAGAAAAGCGTGCCGCCCACATAAACCTCCTGAACCATCATAAGGACTCGGCTAAACTATAGCCTATGTAACCTATAGAACGGCCAAAGAGGAACAATAACGTGTCAGCCGCAGATGCGCTAACGAATACTGGGTTAATCTGTGCAAATCCATACAACAGTGCCGGGACGCAGGGGATTTCAGAGGTATGTACCAAGGCATAAAAACTGCTATCGGCCCAACTAAGAGGAAACGCGCTGCAATCAAGGACGCACACGGAAACCCGATAGCTGATAAAAGCGAACAACTCGAACGATGGGTGCAACACTATTCTGACCTGTACTCCCAAGAAGTCCCTATAAAACCAAATGCACTGGACAAACTCTCTTCCAGACCCGAAATGACCGAGCTCGATGATCCTCCAACAGAAAATGAGCTACGTAGAGCTATCCACAGTCTCAAACTCGGTAAAAGCACTGGAGCTGATAACCTACCGGCGGAACTTTTAAAACTGGACTGTGTTTTCTCCCCCCTGTACGCACTCTTACTGCGCTGTTGGGAAGAAGGGTCAATGCCGCAAGATATGAGGGACGCCGACTGCAACAACTATAGGGGAATATCACTGCTGAGTGTTGCTGGAAAGGCATTCGCTAAAGTCGTCCTACGTAGACTCGAAATCCTAGCGTCTAAAATATACCCGGAATCTCAATGAGGGTTTAGGGCGGGTCGCTCTACCAGCGACATGATATTCTCTCTTCGACAGGTTCAGGAAAAGAGCCGTGAGCATCGGATCCCTCTGTATATGGCCTTTGTCGATCTCAACAAGGCTTTTGACAGTGTTAGCCGAGAAGGTCTGTATGGAGTACTGGAGAGGATTGGGTGCCCTCCAAAGCTTCTTCTACTAATAAAAGCATTCCACGAAAACATGCGGGCGTCGGTTGTCTATGACGGCGATAAATCCAATGCGTTCAGCGTTAGGCATGGGGTGAGACAGGGCTGTGTACTGGCACCTACTCTTTTTGGTGTTTTCTTCTCGGCGCTACTCTTAACTGCTTTTGAGGACTGTGACGTCGGGGTACATCTGCATACCAGAAAGGATGGTAAGCTGTATAACATTAGTCTTCTCAAATCCAAACAAAAGCGGCACGACCTGATTATCAGAGAACTGCTTTATGCAGATGACGCCGCACTGGTCGCGAACTCAGAAGATGATCTCCAGGAGTTAGTGTTGAGATTGGGATCGCGCCTGTGAGTCTTACTCAATGAGCATTAATGCCAAGAAGACTGTCGTCATGGTACAAGGCGTAAATCAGCTTCCCAGGATCACATTAGACGGTTCCGTTCTTCAAGTCGTGGATCACTTCTGCTACCTCGGATCCACTACCACATCTTCATTGACAGGGAAATTGACGCCCGGATTGGCAGGGCCTCGACGACTTTTGGCAAACTATTTGCGCGCGTTTGGAGAAACAACAAGCTCTCTAATAAAAACAAAGTCCTAGTATATCAGACCTGCGTCCTGAGCACATTGTTGTACGCAGAAACCTGGACTACATATGCGAAACAAGAGCGTAAATTGAACACCTTCCACATGCGCTGCCTGAGGACCATACTAGGCTTCACTTGGAGGGACCGAGTAACAAACGAGGAGGTCCTCAGAAGAACACGTTGCTTCAGCATGACTGCCTTGCTGAGGCAGCGACGACTTCGCTGGCTCGGCCACGTTTACCGTATGCCGCCTGAGAGGTTGCCACGCGAGGTGATGCTAAGCCAGATCGCGGGCTCCAGGAGACCAGTAGGGCGTCCAGTACTAAGGTTTAAGGACGTCTGCAAGCGCGATATGCGCAGCTTCGACATAAAGACGGACGGCTGGGAAAAGCGCGCCGAGGTGAGACAGGAATGGCGTCGGGACATAGGAGATGGAATGACTGGACATGACAATGATCTGTGTGAGGCGCTAAAACAGAAAAGACTCCGTCGCCATCTTCCACCTCCTGCTGACTCGCGTTACACCTGCCCTAGATGCGGCAGGAAGTGCCGCGCACAAATTGGACTCCACAGTCATCTGCGCCGATGCGGGCGCACCTAAACCGCACAAGTGCCGCAAGACAATCCTCCTTCAGGATGCTGTGGCCAATGATGATTCTTTTATTTTTTATATACGCGGTTACGGCTACGGTCATATTGTCCAATTGCCGGGCGTCCCGGGTACGCCCTCGTAATGATAACCTATTTTATATGTATGTACTTATAAACGTGGATTATATATCTCATCACCATCAGCTAATTAACGTCCAGTGCTGGGTATAAGACTCTCCTAAAGATCATAACAACATTTGGTCCTTAGCTGTCCGAATCCAGTGGCTTCTCGCGCCTTTCCTGTCATGCGTTTTCCCTCGCGCGTGTGGATCTGGCCTACATGCGCGTCAATGTCAATGTCAAATCAATGTGTGACCAGCCCCGTTACCATAGCAACCGGCATGTACACACAAGAAATTGCAATGAAATTTGAAGGGCCAGATCCGCACTCGGGTGGAATCAAGCATATCAGCAGATCCGCCGTTACAAGGTTGAATGTCAGTCCCTGTACCCCTGTGTACCCTTTTGGTGATAAAGACATAACGATTGATCCAGCCAGTTATTTCATACCCGAAGAAACAAACTTTTCAATTTTACAACAAGTACATATGTAGAGATTACAAAGGTTATCTTTGAATCCAACAGTTAATGAGTCTGTTTATTGTAGGTAGGTACTAGCTCCGCTTTCGCCCGTCTCTACCTACTTGTTAGTCAGCTGACTTGTTAGTCAGCTGTCATAAACATCATCATCATCAGCCCACATTAGTACACTGCTGGAAATAGGCCTGTCTCATAACGTTAACCCAGGTAACTTTTCCACTCCCGTTACAAACCCCAGCGGTTAAGTCAAGCCAGGAATATAAATCGATGAAAGTGAAAAGTGCTGAGATCGATGTGATACATTTATACTTAATGAATGTTTACAAGGAATATCACTTAGCAGTGGATATTTGATTCATCAAAGTTATTTTTTTTTCTAAGCCCATTTTACATTTATTTATTTAAAATAAGACATTTCATGAATATATACAAGGAACAGGAAAATTAAATTTAAAAAAAACCTAAACAAACTACAAACTATACTATCTAAAACTAAAAACTAAAATAAATATGTAAAGCAGAGAGACTTAGGCAAAGTGCCCATAACACAGGCAGCCCGCGCTGAATTGCCAATGAGAGTCTTTGCGCGAGAAAGCTGCCTGCGCGGGGATCCCCAGTCTCTTCGAAGACACTTGCTGAGTTCCGTGAAGAGCTGATGCGTACCGTGGCCTAGTGTCTCGAAACCAAATGCGACGAACTCATATGGAGTGCCGTTAATTATTCATAAAGTTATAGGAATTATCATAATCATAACATAGTCTAACTAAAACAAAGTCACTTCCGTTCCTTATGTATGCTTACTTAGATCTTTAAAACTATGCAACGGATTTGGATGCAGCTTTCACCAATGGTTAGAGTGGTTCTCGAGGAAGGTTATTGTGTACCTATATAATTTGTTATTTTATAGGGTAAGTAGGTACCTATCTATTTCATCATGCACCGAGCCTTTTCCCAACTCAGTTGGGGTCGGCTTTCCAGTCTCACTGCGATTCGGCTGAACTTCGATATTTTCCGTGAAGCGACTGCCATCTGACCTCCACAACCCATGGGCGATATCGAAGTTCTGTAGTTAGACCTGGTTTTTGTGTTTATCCCGATAGTAAAGGTTTCCGTCGGGATAGGGAATAGTAAAACTAGTCCACTTTAAAAAAAATGTTTTTTAGTTTATTGTTCGGTAGACAACCTCAGACAATTTCACTTTATAGTCCGTAAAGTATTTACTGATAGATGAAGTCCGTATTTTCTTGTTGATAAAATTATTTACCAAGCACTGTTGCAAGCGCCATGCACTGTTACAACAGCGCTGAAATATCGGAAACTCAAACCAACGTTACATGGTAAATATCCCGATAATTCCAATAGTACATAATTTAAACGACCATAATAGTTTGCGGCCGTGTCCTTCTACGAGCAGGTCATGCTCGCGAAGGAGGTGGCAAAGAGGGAGAGGGAGCGTTCCCTCCCCGCCGAGTTCCGAAGTCAGCGGCGAGGGTGCCGCAGACTCATTTACGCCCAAGGTCATCGACCTTCATGATCGGGGCCTGAGGACGGCGGGATGGTTACCCGTCGTCCTTACAGAAGCAGGCTAGAAGGGTTGCGTGCTGCAGGGCCTCAACCCCACAGCACGCAACCATATTTACTCACCGACACGGGATAAAACCGTACCCCAACGACGCGGGATTCTCATTCCGATCAAACACCCGAAGAGGCCACACAGGTGGTCAAAGTCCGCCGGACGCCACTGGAAATACCTTCTGCGTGCGAGCCAGAGACAGGGCCGTCTTTAAACTATTGGTAGTATAATGGGGCCCCTATTTTTTTAGTTGTTTTAGTTAAAATTAAAGTTAAAGTCGCATCAACCCTACGTTCATTACCGATCGTCCAAGGTAGACTTTCTGTGGCGCCGACGGACTTTGGCCACCTATGTGACCTCTGTCGCGAAGGTGGATCGGGTGTTATCATGCATCTTTGGGGTCGAATTCTATACCACGTCACGTCAGTGAGTGAATCCGCGTGCTGCAGGGCTGGGGCCTCGCTGACAGGACTGCGGGTGGCTAGCCCGCGTCCTCAGGTCCCGATTATGAAGGTCGATGGTCTAGAGCGTAGATGAGCCTGCGGCCTGGCCGTCGACTTCGAAACTCAGCTAGGAATTCCTCGCTCCCTCTCCCTCTCGGCAGTCTCCTTCGCGAGAATATCCTGCTCGCAGAAGGACACGGCCACGTTCTACCTACTGCCACTGGAGACCATGGTCTCCAGCGAGAGGATATCCACACCCAGATCCATGATGAGGTCCCGGCGCTTATACGGCTTGATGGATTTCGACGAATTTGGTCTCCAATAAAAGATACCTATTTATGAAAGGAATTTATTTCCTGAGTGTTATTGGGGTGGTACATAAAATGTGAGCAAAAGGTATATACGAACTTTTTGGCGTCAAATATTTTTATATATTTAATTACTTTTTTGTGTTGTGACCATTATTCTTATTTATTTATTTAATCTTAGAACACAAGTACGTAATATACCTATTATCTCCAAGATGTCACAGGATATAAAAACTCGAATGTTCTACCTATACAGCCATGCAGATTACGATTACCTATCTCAGACACTAAATTATCGTACTTGATAGCACTACATAACTAATTCAAATTATAATAAAACTTTCAAGGAAGCGAGAGCTGGTAGACATTTTAAGGGAGATGTTTGAAATTTTAAAGTTTTATCGCAGGAAGTAGGGAGCCCCTAACCATCACGGGGCCCTGGCCAAGTGCCCATTGTGCACAATGGGAAAGATGGGCCTGGCCAGAGACGCCCGGCAACGGACGTGAGGAAAAACAAAAATAAAACCATAATAGTTTAAATACATACATGAACAAAATACTCAACATTAAAACGTAGGTTACCTATATTACTACTCACTGTACGAGTGTCACTCTGAATATCGACAGTTAATTATTTCGACACTATCTACCTAGTATCTATGTATACAATATACTTAGTATCCTATCCACTATTTATGCTATGAATTATTCACTAAGTATATAATTATTATTACGGCTAATTGGCAGGCTTGTGTGAGGATTACACATTTAACAATACTTTGACAAAGTTTCAAATCAAATACACATTTGCAAACAGACAAAATTATATTAATTATCTTTACTAATTACTAGCTTATGCCCCAGGCTGAGCTCGCGTGGAGTAGGTTTCTTATTTACGTCTTTCACAAGCCAGTTAAATTAGCAAACATTTCAGAATTTTGAATCCCAGCTACTGAGAGGAGACAAAATATTTTACTTCTTAATTGACCGAGCGAGCGAAGCGAGCGAAGCGTCTCTGTTTTAACTCGAGGACTGTCCGATTTGGCGTTGTTGGTATGTGTGTCAGTTCCGGTCTACAAGCCGCATTTTTCAGCCAATTTTCATGAAATTTGGCACAAGTGTTCTTTGTTGCAAGGTGCAACTTTTGTCGAAGGGATTTTTCGATTGGAGGGAAAATGGGGGAGAAATGGGGAGTAAAATAACGCGATCTAACTGTTCACAGAACCACTAGTTACGAGTATTATACTAGAAGAAATAAGTAGATAATAATAATAAGTAATATATACCACAATTATGAAGATAGTAGAAATACAAAATATATTCAATAACACAGTTTTTTTTTATATATCACTGTAATATAATGTTAAATTATTGTAGATACAAAATAATTTTACCTACCTGTATGTATTTACAATAAGAATAACAATTTACATTATTATTCATAAAAAATATTTACACTACAAAATGTCGTTGTTAAAAATCCTCCGCGTCATTGCCGACAGGGAAAGTTCCCAGAATGCTGGATGCGTTGACTCGTTGGATGGCGATACTTATTCTTTGGGCCAGAAAATAGCCAGCCTTCTTATTAAGACGGAGCTTGCGGAGTCTTCACAACGATGGGCTCAATCAAGAATGTATGCGACACGATAGCGGGCGTAACCTATCAACTTGAAATTTGGCATAAAGATATAACATAAGCCTGTGGTTTGCTGTATAGTCTTTGGTGTATGTGGCTCTTATAGTTTTTGAGTTATTAAGCATTTAAGAAACATGCCTTTGACACTGCTTAAAAAATTTTATTGTTGCCTCGCGCGCGATATTTAAATTTTTAAATGCAGCATTTGAAAGTTAAATGTTGGCTCGCGCCATTGTTGAAAAGTAATTTTTTTTTAATTTTATTTTTTTATTTTTTAGGTAGGTAGATAGCAATAAACCACAATATTATTATGATATTTAAGTAGTAGCTTTCTAACTCTAAAAATTCTTGACTAGGGTTAGATATTATGGTAAGAAAAGCGTACAAGGCATTTTTCTATCTAACAGAAGAAAGCCATAAAATATTCTAAAAGAAATTCAAGAGATTTCGATCAAAGAACAATAAGTTTCATATTACAAAATTTGTTCTAACGTTTTGGCTAGGTGATGGCGGGACGCTGTTTCACCTTCTTCGGTTAAAAAGGAATACTTTCTGTTCGCCATGTTTTTGTACAGTTAGCTTCTATAAAGTACACAATGTCCACATTTCGCCCGCGATAAAGTTAGACTCGCTTATCGGGATCTTCTATGTTTTTCATAGCCTCGTCTGTTCGGCAGGTGCACCACTTGGAAATGTGGTTGACTTGATTCTCTAAAACCTGAGTCTCTATGTTATTGTATTATTATATACGGTAGGATATATGGGTACAGTTAGGTATGACAATGATAGTTGGATTGCCAATAATTTTGAAAATTTATTAGTTAGCTGAAAGAAAA
This sequence comes from Nudaria mundana, assembly GCA_963556515.1. Lineage (NCBI taxonomy): Eukaryota > Metazoa > Arthropoda > Insecta > Lepidoptera > Erebidae > Nudaria > Nudaria mundana. Next base: position 5,011,002 of record OY748301.1, read on the forward strand.
ATAATATTGAATAGTAATTTGCACATTTGTGTATTAAAATTGGAGGAAAAGAGGATATAGGCGTGATGTGTGTTAAATGGAAGTGACACTACTATCACGGCTATGTCACTCGCTTAACAATCGCAAAAAATACGTGACATCAGCGACAACTTGAAGTTGTAAGTCAGTAAGGGCTGTCTCTTGTTTGTGATACGGCATTGACCATAGATTTGATATTGAGGCATTACGTCATAATTATTGCTCAAATTATGGTGGTACTTTCCTGACATCCCTAACGTTCGAATTATGTTCTCTGTAAACAAAAGAATGTGCTTTAATTAACGTCGGAGTGCAAGTTCTGTATGTACTTACAATAGGGAATGGTAGCACAGAATAGGGAATAGTACTTACTATTGTATGGTAGCACAGAATAGGGAATAGTACTTACTATTCCCTATTCTGTGCTACCATTCCCTATTCTGTGGTGACAAAACCAACGACAACCCAAGGACTGGTGTACTCCATGACTCGTGACTCGTTTGTTGTGGCAGTGGTAGTGACAGATATAAACATACGCAGAGATTGTTTGTTGTTGATTGCAAAATTGAATTTAAGTGTCCGTTGAGCACGTCAAATGTCAAAAATGTTCCTGAATTTTGACATTTGGCGTACTCACTGAGTACGATGCGCAACTTCAATTTCTGAATTCAGAAACCGGCCGTTATTGATTCTCCGTTCGATATAGGTTTATTTCGAAAAGTTCTTTTATATTTCGCACCGATCAAAGATGTCATGCGGAAATAATATCCTATGAGAAGTACATAGGTTATTGATTTTCAATTATTACTGCTCGAAAATACGAGTATTACAGAAAAAGCTGATAGCCACCACTCCGATCGCGTGGAAATGTTTTTTTGTTCGCATTCCCAATTTAAAAAGTATTGAACGCAAAAAATATGTATGTATGTATGAACTTACAAAAAAGTTTTATGTATTAAAATCTGATATATATTTTCTGATACAGCAAAACATCCAGATTTTCATTCTATCGAACTTTAGCTTTAATGATATACCTAATAATGACCCGCCCGAATGGGCGTTTAACGACACACGATATCGTGACGATATCGTAAGTAGCAGCACTAACTTTAAGGTAAGAATGTAAATTATCGTGACGATATCGTGTGTCGTTATCGTGCAATGTGAAAACCCCCAATCACTTCGCTTCGCTTCGGTTTTCAACTGACTTGAAAAAAAGGATTAAGTTCTCAATTCGACTGTATATATACTTTTTTATGTTTGTTACCTCATATCTTTGGACTGGGTCCGATTGCACCGATTTTGAATTATTTTTTTTAATTGGGAGGTACTATTCCCAGTTGGTCCCATTTCAATTTGGTCCCATTCCGACAACTATTTGACATATCTCCAACGGTGATTGACTGGTTTCAAAGTTACCCGTCTTCTCGCCGGCAGTGTATTCGCGTGGAAGAGTGTCTTTCTTCTTGGTGCGACATCACAGCTGGTGCACCGCAGGGTAGCGTGCTCTCTCCGTTACTTTTTCTATTTTTATTAATTCCATCTCGAATAATATAACTTCTTCCTATCACCTTTATGCAGATGACCTTCAGATTTACTCACAGGCTCCAGCGAATGAAATATCAGATGCCATTTCAGTAATTAACTCTGATTTAGAACAGATTTGTCAGTGGAGCGTCCATTATGGATTGCAAGTTAACCCATCAAAAACTCAGGCGATTGTGATAGGTAGTTCCTGGATGATATCACGCACAGATTTTACTCAGTTGCCACAGATTATTTTTAATGGTACTCCTATTGACTTGAGTATGAACGTTAGAAATCTGGGTATTTACATAGATCGAACCTTATCTCGGGGGGTGCAACTACAAGAAGTTAGCCGCAAACTTTTTGCAGCGGGTGGGTCCTTGCAAAGATTGCGAAACTTTTTACCAACGGCTACTAAAAAATCCCTGGCACAATCTCTGCTACTCCCTATCCTGGACTATGCGGATGTCAACTATCTGGATCTCACTGAGGAGCAACTTAATAAACTTGAGCGGCTTCAAAACTTTTGCATTCGTTTCATATTTGGATTACGCAAATATGATCACGTTTCTGAATTTCGCCGGACGCTCAGGTGGCTCCGGATTCGCCTTCGCCGTAACACTCATATACTCTCTCTCCTTTACAACGTACTGTTCAATCCTTCTACTCCTCCTTATCTTAAAGAACGTTTTAAGTTCCTTAGTGACTCACATTCTAGGTGTCTGAGGTCATCGGAGAATTTGCTGTTGCAAATACCAGTGCATTCCACAAATTTCTATGATAGCTCTTTTACTGTTGAAGCCGCACGTTTGTGGAATGCACTGCCACTGCAGGTGAGACGCGCACAGTCACTGTCGTCCTTCAAGACCTTGTTGAGAGACCATTACTTATCGCTTGTCTTCTGATATTATGTTATGTTAATCCTGTAAGTCTAATTTTTTTTTATTGTGTACACTACCCGTATAGTAAGTTTAAGTCTATTATTTTATATTGTTTCTCCTTTTCCATCCTAAGGTTGCCTGGAAAAAATCGCTGTCAGCGATAAGGCCGCCCTTTGTACATGAAGCTGTAATTTGTTTCAATGTTGTTTTGTTATGTGGTGTACAATAAAGAATTTTTATGTTTATGTTTATGTTATTTGATCCCCTTTCGGTAGTTTGAAGTCGGTTGTTGTGTCAATTTTTGACGTGTATTTTATAAAGGGCAATAAACCTACTTATATACATCTACATCACTGTGACGTCACCAACATGGCCGCCAATCCCATTGTCATCTTGCGCGGTATACATTTATACATTTACAGCCCTTTTTCTTGAATCACTATCTTTTGCTGAACATGCGTAGTTTTAAGTTAATTTCTAAGCGTACAGACATCGGGAGCGATTTTGTTTTATATTTGTACTAGCGACCCGCCCATGCTTCGCACGGGTACAATGTAGACTATGTAGCATGTCAGTCTTAAAATTCAAATATCTCAATGCAAATATTTGTATGCTTTGCATTGGTTGAATGATTGTCTTTATCTGTGGTAGAATGATTGTCTTTATCCGTGGTATTAGAATTGTGGAATTAGATACGTTTTTGAATTTCAATGCTAAACAATGTTCAATCACTACTGACATGCTATCAATTGATACTATCGATCGTCCTTGTAAGGAATCGATGGATCGTAATTCATGGCAGAATTTTCTTTATTTACCCACGAATTAGTTCTGGCTCTCTGTAATCGATGCCTACCCCTATCCTGACTGAGGCGAGCCTCAAGCTCGGCAGACGATTCTCTGGCTCTCCGAACACTATGACTTTCCCGATCTTGGCTGCAGCGAGCCTCACGCTCAACTGAGGATTCTCTTACTCCTTCAGCTCTATATCTAGCCCGAAGCTGGCTGAGCCGAACCTCACATTCCCTTGACGAATCTTCGTCTCTAGCAGAACCGTGCTCTTTGGGCATTCCCTGTACTACGACCTATGTTTGAACGACGACGTCTTCTTTCAGATATGACTTTATACCTATCCTATTCAGTTCTTTTTTGAACTTAAATACCTACATTACTTTAAACTGCTTTTTGGCTATTATTCTATTGTTTTATTCTAATTCCTATCCAACCAAGGTACCTACTATGAATTTCGAAAAAAATGTCGAATGAATTGAATGAATGAAAATGAATTTTTAATGAAAAAGCCTATGATATAACTTATTGATCTGTAATATCTTCGAAAATATCTGTGTGTTCACTGCCGTCATTGGCCACAGAACGGCTGCGTCGCCGCGCTCGTATTTTTTTCCATCACGAGATATCTCTTAAGTCATTCGTCCAAATTATATGGTTTGAATGGCAATTTTGGTCTACATTAAATGCACAACGTATGTAAAGTATTCAATTAGATAAGGAATAATACTGCATTGGTAAAAATAGCTTGGCAAAAGACGCATTATTTTTTTGTCATTTATAAAAGATAAAAATGGTTACTGTGAGTTATCCTTAAGAGATAGACATATGCTATCGCGGATTTTTTTGTAGACCTTTCTATGGTGTACAATACTGTACTACATTATTTTGATCTGTCTCGTAGGGTTTCGTCAGCGTTTGCAATGAAAGCGCAAAAAATGTGTTTATTTAAGACATTACATTAGAAACCTCTAAAATAATCGGTATTACTCTAGTATATTTTACATGTATTATACATTAAAACCTTTCTGTTGAATCACTCTATCTATTAAAAAAAACCGCATCAAAATCCGTTGCGTAGTTTTAAAGATCTAAGCATACATAGGGACAGACAGACAGGAAAAGCGACTTTGTTTTATACTATGCATAGATTGTATAAAAAGTAAAGAAGCAATCGAATCTAAAAAGAAAAGTCAAAAGTCTGTTTTCTTTGGTTCAAAGCAGCGATTCTCATACCGATTGTACGGTGGGGTTTTGTAATCTGTAAAGGATTTCGTGCGTAGAGAAATGGGTCGGATTTGTAACTCCCTTTTCATTGCTCTGTGATATTGGAGCAAGGGGGCTAAGCGATTCTATCAATACTTATATCCAGAACTCATACTTACCTGCGCCTCAGTAAAAGTTTTGGCCACGTGCCTGGCATTGTCTTGTCTCCTAGGACAATACCATTGCCGTTTGAGGTCAGTATAATAACAGACAGACATACAGCACGACTATATCCCTAATGTCCGGTTCACATTATTCCAGTCCAATGATCCAGCGGGCTAATACAGTCCAGTGCTGGACTGGAGCATATTGTTTACATTTATTCCAGTCTTTGAAGAGTAGCTGGATTGGTAACACATCGGTGACAATGATTTCTAGAAAGAAACTCAAAAAATGTTCAATCTAGCACTGGATTGCAACCGGAATGACTGTCTACACTATTCCAGTGGCGCTGGATTGGGTGAGCTGGAATCAAAAGTTTACTGTCTCTCCAGTCACTGGACAGGAATGCTCACTGGAATGGGTACATTCCAGTGCATTCCAGTGTCGGTTCACATTATTCCAGTAGCATTCCAGCACTGGATTGGATTGCTGGACTGGAATGTTACTGGAATAATGTGAACCGGGCATAAGGGAAGGACAGAGGTGCATTGCACAATTTGCCAGTAATTTTGTTGCTCCCAGGTAATAGGAGGCGAACCTATTGCCGATACCGATATCGCTCTATAGAAAATCGATAACCACCTGTAATCCTAACAAAATATCAACAGGCAAAACACATGTTACACACCACTACATAGAATCTCCGCAGTCCCAGCTATTTCTTTTGTGGATAGACATGATAAAGTAAAGTAAACTTAAATTTCTCTCAAAACAAAGTCCTCCGCCGCGTCTGACTATTCACAATAAACTTAAAAACTACGGCACTGATTTTCATGCTGTTTTGTTTTATAAAACTCACTAAGACGTAATCATAGACTCGAATACCTCCCTAAGGAGACCCGGATTGGGTAGCAATCAGTATAACAATGGATAAAGTGGTTCTCAAGCAAGGTATATAATTTGTCAATATAAAATTAACGGTAACACAATGTAATACACCTTCCTGGAAGGCTAGTATACGCGCTACGCTATACTAACCCTGTTTTGCAAATTATACGGTCTCCCGCCACCACTAGCTTGGTAAGCAATGCTAGTGGTGGTTGGAGACCTGGTTATGCTAAGGCAAAAACGATAACTCTGTATATGTGTCGTGTATGAACTTTACTAATACGCAGCAACTGGAATCGTCATAGACCATACTATCAGTGGAATGAATCAGCGCTAGAACAATAACGACGCTCGCCACTAGAGGTCGCCGCGTCCCCGAAAGGTCAGCCGTCCATCACCACCATGTTGTTAGTTGCTATCACCTGATCTTGTCTCACAATACTACGTATTTGTCCAGACAGGTTGTAAACACACGTAGGTACTGCATGTACGTCACGATGAATTTTTTTATTCTTTAGACCTCATTAAAATTTGTGATACTTAATATGTTTATTAAATTGAACAAAAATATGACTAACACAAAATGCATTTTTTAATTCTGCTTCGGTCATACAGACAGAAAGTTCGTCGTAAACGACAAACTTTCTGTCATATATTTAGTTATCCAAAGTAATTAATCTATCCAATTTTAACAGCTCTAACCTCAATATCTACCCAATCCGGGTCTTCGTTAGTTTAATAATACAATACGGTTTGTAGGCCATATTTCTAAACATGTTACCTTGACGTAATTGATCACATCACAAATGTTATTATTCAGGTATTTTTATTGACCCTAGGGCTATCCTTGCGAGGGCGTACCCGGGACTCCCGGCAATGAAAATTAGGTGACGTAGGTACGCGTACGACCTTATCTTAAAAGTAAGCGTTCGACCTCATTTAGGTGTAGTTTGACCTCCTGCAATATATAATAATCCAGAGCGCATTGAACCTTTATTTTATAACCGTTTCGACCGCAAAAATATATTACTAAAATAGTACTCGTTGAACCTCTTTTTCATTATTCAAGGTGACCGAGGTATATAAACGACTCTATATTACAATTTACCAAGAGGATTTTAACATACTACGTATATACGAGTAGATAATAACTCCATGCTACTTACCATCAGACGGGTCATGCTCTTTTTACATAAAAATAACAATAGTAGTCATGTTTTACAGTCTGTCGTCTGTTTGTTTCGGCTGATATCTGAAACGACTGGACTGGTTTATTGCGGAAATCGGTTCCCACAGGATTTGGGAACTTCAAAACTAAGTATATCACCCACTGAGTGTTATCCTATAAAACCAGTTGCGGGTCAGCTTTCCAGTCTAGTTAGACTGGAAAGCCGGTGGCAAAGCGACTGAATTTCAAGATATTCCGTGGAGTGACTGCCATCTGACCTCCACGACCCGTAGTTCTCTAGTTAGACCAGTCGGTTAGGGTTCTAAATACACGTAACGACTGCCATAGATGTTCGTATGACACCGAACGGCTAAACGTGCTCTCCGAGGTACGGCGTAACCTACGAGTACATTATGTATCTCTAAATACATACACAAACATTTGTGAATCACACAAATATTGCGATGAATCGAACCTGGGACCTCAGTGATAGTGAATAATATATCTACTGTTAAGCTTTACTCTAATATAATGCGAATCAAAATTAAATTTAGAGGAAAGAAAGGACACGTTCGAGACAGTTTGAAACGGGGCTGAAACTGAATATTAAATAAATCTGACACAGAATAGGTTCAAACTACAGTAAGCATTTACGAGGGAAATGGGCTGACAATTTGCCATTTGATGGACACAATTAAATTTGAAGAGGTTTACTGTTACAATCAAAGGTTGTTTTAACCTTCAAAGGGTTACTTACCAAGTTTATGAATCGAAATGTGGGTACCGAAGTTTCAACGTTAGTGTACTTATGTAGGTACATATTATTATGAGTTCGAGACGTCCAGGACTTTAATTGGCTGTGCCACAGTGCACACAACCAACATTTCATCGCAAGGCAACGGGTTTCAAATTTAGTTTTCAATATTATAATATAGCTGCTTATTTTATTAAATTAATTCGGCCATTTTGGACATAACCCACTTTCTAGAGTGCCCGGTGACGGCAATAGGCTTGCTCCCTATTACGTGGGATTAAAAATACTGGCAAATTGTGGGTGTGTAATGCGCCTCTGCCTACCCTTTCAGAGATATAGGCGTGTGGAATAGTGAGGTTTTATAGCCAGGTTCTTCTCTCATAGGCTCTACCTACGTCTAAAAACTCGGGATATAAGCGTGATATGTGTCTATGTGTAAGTATTATTATATGTAACAGTAAATAGTATTTATATTATTTCAGTGTTTTATTAAGATTTACCAAATCAATAGGAAATGAAAATAAAGAGGAAAGATTAGTTTATTTGTTTGTTTGTGTGAATCGGCTATGTAACTACTGAACCGATTTTGAAACTTCTTTCACTGATATTTAGCTTACATTATCCCAGAGTAACATTGGCTACTTTTTACCCGGTAATGTGTTCCCACGGGAATCGAGAACAAAAATCTTTATCACGCGGCCTGAGCCGCTAGTTTATTCAGAATTTACAATTAATCATATTTACTGCAACAGAATGATGTTATTATAGTGTATAATGTATATGTAAACCTATGTTACATATTTAGGTATATATTTACGTATCTTAGCTTCAGTCCGAATTAAAAAATAATTGGTCCGCAACCTAATTTGTGGTAAGTAAATACTTATGCGTTGTTTGATAATAAGAGTCAAATTTCTTGACCTTCCGATTTGTGATAAAAGTAATAAAATACACAATAGTAGGTACCAAGTCTTATTCGAGCCTGATACGGATTGTTTTTGTCACCACATATCTCGATGTTTTGTTGAGAACTTTGTTTATGTGACAACTAAATTATCAAACTATTTATTTATTTAGAAAAACAATGTTAGCAAGAACATTACATACAGGGTACCTACATACTACGCCCAGGACCATCGACCTTCATGATCGGGGCCTGAGGACGATGGATTAGCAACCCACTGCCCTTACAGAAGCAGACTAGAAGGGCTGCGGGCTGTGGGGATTCACGCCACGCACGCCTTCATTCACCGACGCGGGGTAACATCCGACCACCACGCAGCGGCCACACAAGTGGCCAAGGTCCGCCGGGCGCCACTGGGAATTCTTTCAGTGTCTACCGGAGGCGCTCGGCAATGGATGTTCAGGGCTAGCAACCACAGTTTCTATCCTATCTTCACGAAACTTGGATCAGGTGTTCCTTGATTTAATAAAAAAATTTTTTCGAGACCTTTTTTGAATTGGGGGAAAATGACCCCATTTTCCCCCCAATTCAATAAGGTGAAATACGTTTTAATTATTTTTCAGACTAGCGGACCCCATTTATTATCAGATCTCCACGAAACTTGGCTCAAGTATTCCTTTGCTTGAAACAATATTTTTAGCGATTGGGAGAAAATTCCAAAAAATGGTTTTTACGTTCGCGAGGTCTACTCGTGGTTCGAATGAACGTGAAATGATTTGTACGAAAATTGTCTTGCTTAAAATACCATCACCACCGTGCTTGCGAAAGCGGAATACTAAATTTAAGTGACGAACGTTTAGAGGAATTCCTCGACAGAACTTTTAATAGAAGTAACGCAGAGTTACTGGAAGTCGAGTATTGAAGTACCTACCTACACATGGAGTTACCTCAAGAACCTTTTCCATACTTAGACTATAATTTGCTGATAGCGGCTGAACCCGCAATGACCCGCATAGTATAGCTTTATTGATCCCAATTCTTGTATCAATACCTGAATGAAAAGTAGAAACAAAACGTAACTGTATTCTTATACCCCTCTTTATGCAATAGTTACATAAACTATAATTAAACACAAACTATATCTAAATCCATGGTACTATTTACACTAAAATTATTATAACTAAGTATGATCTAGTATACTAGTAGTATTCTTATATATGTGATTATAACTACGGAGCGCTAAAATAAGATCCCGAAGGCAGTGTTTAATTAGCCCTTTCAGAGGCAACATAAGATCAATAGTCGTTATTGAAGCTCTGTATTAGGTCGGTCTGGAGTAAATGATGCGGTTTTGACCCTTACGATAGTGTTAATGGCTATAAAAGCGTAGTACAGTGCTCTTCGGGGGTTTGGTCGGGATGAGAATCCCGCGTCGTTGGGGTAGGGTTTTATCCCGTGTCGGTGAGTGAATCTGGCTGCGTGGTGCGTTCAGTTTAAGAACACTGCTGCCGCACAATGCAGTCTGAATGCGTATGTGGCGCATGACCCTATATATTTTTTTATTAAGTAGGTAGGTATAAGGTTAGGTAAGGTACCTTTTATGGCTGCAGAGGCGGCATGGTGACGTCACGTATCGTGCGACGCAGATCGTTACCGGGCATGGATGCTTCTGTAGCTATCTGTTTCGCATCCATCGTGAGGTTACACCCTGGTGTCAACACTGCGAGGTTTCCGACGACGACACCGCACTCCACTCGTTGGTGGAGTGCTCAGCGTGGGCGAGTCAGCGCCGGGACCTCGTAGTGGGTCTGGGCAATCATACTGCAAGCCATGGTCTCCAGTGCGAGTAGGTGGAAAGCGGCCGTGTCCTTCTGCGAGCAGGTCAAGCTCGCAAAGGAGGCGGCCGAGAGGGAGAGGGAGCGTATCCTCCCCGCTGAGTTCCGCAGTAAGCGGCCAGGGCGCCGCAGACACTACTACGCCCAAGACCATCGACCTCCATGATCGGGGCCTGGCAAAAAAGGTACTAACCATTTATTTGTTATATTTTTTTTCTTTCGTGTTTAAAAACTCATTTTCTTTCTTCATAGAATGGAATTCCGTGGTAATGGACCGATTTGGATGAACATTTGCACAACGATAAGCCATAATAAGTAGGTAGCCTGGAAGATATCATTCCAAAGTCTTGCGCAAACCCATTTAATACCTCCTAGATTTGCACAAGTATGCCCTACGTGTATTTCATACTTTAGTCAGTGTTTAACAGTATTAATTTGTCTCTTTTTTAGGGTTCTGTACCCAAGGAACTGTATTACTAAGAATCCGCTGTCCGTCCGTCTATCACCAGACAGTATCTCGTGAACGTCATAGTTAGAAAGTTGAAATTTTCACAGATCATGTATTTCTGTTGCCGCTATAACAACAAATACTAAAAAACAGAATATAAATCATATTTAAGAGGGCTCGAATACAACAAACGTGACGTAACCCTTTGTGCGCGAGACTCGTCTTTGACAGGTTTTTGTATACCTACAGTAAGAATTCTTTTATATTTATCTTTATTTCGTAAATTGACACAGAATACTTTGTCCCAGTTATGTGTTCCCGTAAAAATAGGGAACGAGAAAACTATTCCACTAAATCTCATTCTAATATCACATATGCATTGAAGTGTTTCACTTGGAATCTATGTTCAATTGTAAGGTACTCTGGACAGGGTACAGAGTACGGGGGAGACAGAGGCTTGGTGGCCTGTATATGTAGCGGTACTTATATAATGTATCTCTTTCTAGACTTGGTCCAGCCCTGGTCACGTAGTGGCCTTGCCCTCGTGTTATCCTTATTTGGGTTGATGCTCCTAACTACATCACTACTGCTTATAGTCTTAACCAGGGTTCATTCGGTGTTTGGGGGGGACATCATTGAAAATGAATGTTCTAAATTACACGTAAGTCTTTACCTATGAAATTGCCGTTTTGTTTGAAAAAAATTAAACGATTTTTTTTTCATGTATTTTTTATTTGTATTAATCGAAGTAGTCACCCATGCAATTAATGCATCTTTGCCTACGCAGCGGCAGTTTATTGAAGCCCTTCTTAAAGAAATCAGCTGGACGGGAGGCAATAAATTCTTAAAGGCATTTTGTACTGCCTCTCGGGTATTGAATTTCTTTCCCGCCAAGAAGTTATCCAAATTCTGGAAAAAGTAGTAGTCTGTAGGCGCAAGGTCTGGTGAGTATGGTGGATGACGGAGAGCTTCCTACCCCAGTTATTGCAAATTGGAGACCATCTGCCGTGCAGCATTGTCGTGCAGGAGCATCGGAGACGAGCGATTGACCAATGCTGGTTGGAGATGTGCCAGCTTCTCCATCATTGTGTTCAGTTCTTCACAGTACACATCTGCAGTAATGCTCACCCCGTTTGGTAAGAAGCTGTGATGAATCATACCGGCGCTAGACCACCAAACAGTGGCCATCACTTTTCTAAGGGTAAGCTTACGTTTAGGGCATTGTTTAGGTGCTGAATCAGGATCCAACCAACTTGCTGAGCGCTTGCGGTTATCAAACAGAATCCATTTTTCATCGCAAGTAACAATGCGGTTCAATATTCCTTCATTTGTGTGTCTGTTGAGCAATGCAAGGCATTTCTCGACGCGTACTTCGCGCTAGCGATCATTGAGTTCGTTCGTGGGGCACCCATTTATCAAGCTTTTTTACCTTGCCAATTTGACGCAAATGGACCAATATTGTTTTGACGCTAACGTCGAAAGTTGCTGCTAATTCAGCCGTATATTGTGTATCATCGGCTTCCACAATCACCTTTAATTCGTCATTGTCGACCAAAGCCCAAACGGCAATTTCATAGGTGAAGACCTATTATTACCTGCATAACGCGTGGTGTATTAGTTGCAGCATCTTACTGGATACGTTGTGTGTATTATACTATAAATGTAGTTACCTACTGATGGTTGGAAAAGAGTGGCCTGGAGTTTATATTGCCAGGTTCTTTTCTCTTTGGCTCCACCCGTTGCTTTGCGAATCTGACTTTAAATGTAAATTCTTATGTGCTGACGTTAATAAGTGTTATTTGATAACCTATATTAATAAATATTTTTGAAGCGATGGTAAGTAAAATGTTTTAAGAAAAAACTTTTTAAAACTTTTATAATAGCATTAATTTTTCGCAGAATTAAAAAGACAACAAAACGTCGACAATTGTTTCGCCTCTAAACGAGACTGTCTCAGAGAGAACAGCGCTGTTCTCTCTGAGACAGTCTTGATAATGCCTCGTGCCAATGCTATATATAGATAATGCGGGCCTTTGCCCCATAGCACGCAACCAGATTCACTCACTGACGCGGGATAAAACCCGACCCCAATGACGCGGGATTCTCGTCCTGACCAAACACCCGCAGAGACCACAGAGGTGGTCAAAGTCCGCCGGGCGCCACTGGACATACCCTCTGCTAGTAACCAGGGACGCCCGGCAACGGACGTTAGAGCGGCCGCGGCCTTGGGCCGCGGAATTAAAAAAAAAAAAAAAAAAAATGTGGTCTCACGAAGATATTAGAGGCCCAAGCCAACGTTATCTGCTAGTGGTGCACCTGCCGATCAACGTAGGAGGCTCTGGCAAACATAACATTCGGTTACTGGCAATAGGTTTGTCACCTATTACATGATGACAGGTATAAAGATAGTAACGTATAGTATATTTTATTTATTTTTATTTATTTATATATCTATATATTATATAGGTTTATATACGTTTATGTATATTTAAATTATTAACTATTTAAGTAGTTATTAGAATTAAATTTTAAGAAACCTTTATATAATTATTTTTTTTGTATTACTTTTACACCAATTTAATTTTTCAACACTACTGCTATGCACCTACTACTAGATCTATCTGCATCACCCTAAGGTTGACTGGAAGATAATGCCTGTGGCATTAAGTCCCCCATTGTACAATAACTGTGCAAAAAGTTTAAAATAAATAAATAAAGATAAATCATCATGCCAAATTCATAACCTCTCTGTAAATCAAACCAAAATTACAACAGTCAGGACAGATGTTACATACAATTGAGATGATTTTTTTTATAATTAAGTACTCGATGATTTTCCTTTATTATGTGATAATTATTACTTTCAAATATTTGTTTACTTAGTATAAATTAGAATATTGTACTGGCACACCTACGGATAGGAAGGATTGTTGTTTGGCACAAAGGCCTTTGAAGCCATGCCAAAAATTCTCAAAAAAAAAGGATTGTTGTTCTTTTTATCAGGACTTAAAAGCAAATATGCGAATTATCCCCTCACACAAATGAGTGTCGGTCTAACTAAATTAAGGCCATTATGAGATTACACAATTAAATTAATTGTCATGGGCACAAAGTAATTACCCGAGTTCTAGTAGAGTAAACTTATACCCAGGGCGCTTATAATAATTAACTAACGAGATGATTTAAATAGCTTTTAAGACTTAGGTCGTAGTCGCATAACATTTGAGATCGTACTGTTGAAATTACAACAGGGGGATTTGTTGTACTTACATAAAATCAAAACCTCTCAAAAAGTGTTCTGATTTTTTTTTCTCTGGGGAGCTTACGCCTAATTTCACCATGTAGGTCCAAATGTAGTCAGATATATGCCAATAGGTTTGTGTCCCAAATTTCAAAAATTTATTAAATCTGTAGTTTTGAATCTATATAGTCACAAAAATGTATTATTTTGATTTAAAACAATAGTTTACATAGTTTATTTTGCGATCTAAAAAATGTATTTAAATTGGTAACAAAAACCAATGATTTTAAATACAATGGATTTCGGATCATCGCTCAAAAGTGTCCGAACTAAAAGAGAAACAAAACGCTAAAAGAGAAACAATCGCGCGCCAGTCTTGATTTTGACAACTGAACGACAACACGTTGCACAATGCCGTACTGTATTGTAAAAACGTGTAAAAACTACGAAAAAAAAGCAAATTGAAGACGGTGTATCATATTTTCAGTAAATAAGCTTTTGTTTTATTATTTGCAATTTATTATTTCACTTAAAATACAGTATTTCGTCGATAATAAATTAAAAGACAAAAGTAAATATTGCAATCCAGTCCAATACCGAAGTACCTATCTGTCTCTTTCGAACTCATCCCAAGCTCAGTAAAAAGAAAGAGACCATTTCATTTTCACTGAATAATGTACTAACAAAATGACCATTCAGATTTATTCGGATTACCGATAGCGATAAAACTATTTGGAACAAAGATTATAGTGGAGACGCCTTGGCTCTTTATGATTTTTTTTTCGTTATATGAACCAACATCTATTTCAGTTTTCCTCAGGATCCAGTACACTGTGCACAATGGAAAAAATATTATTGCCCTAGCACGGCGAGAAGAATATTTTGATCCAAAAAATAACAATCTTGTTTGTTCGGCTCATTTTATGGACATAACAAAAAGAGGTCCGATCTTTATGAAACTTGTACAAGAATCCCTTGATTGAATGGAGGAGATAAGCTCAAAAATGTTTTTAATTTTCACAGGGTATCATTGTTTTGTCATAAATATAATTACACATGTCATTTTATTTCGTGTATGTACTGTTATTTTCTTTTTATTTGGATTCTCGGTAATGTATTCCCACGGGAATCGGGGCCGAGATAACTATATCTCGCGGGCGGAGTCACGGTGATCAGCCAATAATTTCGTATCCCAAAAATTAACCATAAGATAAAAATAAATTAATGATGCGCAGTTTTAGCAACTAATTCAGTCACTTGAAACACGGCTATCTTGTAGTAGACGTAGCGACATAGCGTTATGAAAATAGTAATGAAAGCGGAAGAACTTTGACACCCGCAAGAAGTTTGGCATTTATAATATTATAATTAGTTAAATTCATTAATTCCCTTTTTGTTATTCATACACTACAGTTACTTATTATGAAACTGACTCGAAAAAAAAAATCTTTGTCAGTCGTTAATTAGTTTTTCAGCTTATTTCGTCTAACATAAACAAGTAATTACAATTTATAAGATTATGGAATTTATTGTAGTCTTACATTAATTATTACGCCTACGTAGGTACATATCATGGAATCCTTAAAAGACTTTAACAAAATAAACCTACTCCATTGTTTCTATGTTCACGTAGTTCAAGTATACGCTGCATAAGGTGAATTAGTCAGGCGGACAGATAGAAGCTACGTAATGCGATAAATTAGTGCAAACAAAAGTGAACACTATTCCGTTCAATCAAGGTTTAAATTTTAATATGAAATTTGTTTATATCTATGTATGCCTATGTATAATGTATAGGTCGACTCGGGACATTATTTTCTTGCGATTTGTTCTAGATCCTATGTCCGTTGTATTATAAGGTCTTTGACGAAAACGCTCCAATCTGTCATGGCGCTTTCGGTGATGTCACACGTTGCGAAACAAATCAAAATGTATTTGACGAAGCTATCCTGACCAAAAAACGAACGAAGTTCGTTGCAGCGATTAAGCCATAAATTAGTCGTCTAATCGTAATATTAATATTCAAGCGCAAGATCGCTTATTAGTTATAGTTTTTTCACGACCAAAAGGTCAAAAGCGCCGTGAATATCATGGCGCTTACGCGTTTCCTTCAACGTATTCCAAGAACATGTCACTTGTAAGGATTATACACTATAGACTGGACACGCATAGCTTTTTACCTACGACGGAACGGGGATGGTATATGGGTTTGGGGTTTGTGCAAATACATGTTGCCAATTTTCTCAAAAACTAGTAGTCCGATTTTGATGCAGTTTTCAGTTATGGGTTTGAGTTAGATTGGTACAGGTTTCTAGATAGATGTTACGGTGACAACTCATCAGGGGGCGCTACAGCTAACATTATTTGTGATGATAATCAATTTTTGCGGCTTTTTTTAGGAATGGATTTGTAGTTGATTAGTTCTTAAATAGGTGTAACGACAGCAACTTGCTAGAAGGCGCTACATATGCTCTTTAAGAATTTTAAAATAAAAATCATAGTAAAAAAAATTGAAAAAACCCACGACGATTAAAAAGCAATTGAAAAAAGGATAAAATAATTTAAAGATATTCCAAAGAGATTCCAGAAAGTTAAAAATAAACTGTGTTGGTTAGCCCTTAGCCCTTTAACTTTGATATAGGTGCCTAGCAATATTTTGATTCAAGCGTTGTCTCGAAATTCACATCGAAATAATGCGCCAAAACTGCGTTTTGTTCAATCTACTTTTGTTAGATTTATAATAATTTAACTTTAAATATAACAAAAAATCGTAAATTAATAAAAACGTACGAACAATTAAATTATACAAAATCACAGACACAACTTGAACAAGAAGTCAGCTCTTCATACATACTTACTCTATGGTGTGAGAGCGCAACCTGTGACGTCATATTTTCTGATTGGTGTTTGATGTCACGTGACTGAATGCCTAATTTTTCCAAACTTATTTTCTAAAAATAATAGTAATCTTTATTCTGTCTACTAATTTATATTACTTTTTGTTGTCTATTCATTGGAAATAGTCATAAGAAACATACACCTATCCGATTTATTCTTAGTGGACACAAGCCTACTATAAGCCTCCACATACAGTTATATACAACATAATATTATTAACCTTACTTAAATATGAAAATTACACATAAAGTAGTTTTAATTACTAAAGAAGGAGTTCGGTTACACTGGAAAGGAATCGTTTTATTTGGGTAGTGCTACAATTAAACAAATCTACCTGCTCATTGAGGTTCAATATGTTGAAAAGACGGCATACTCTAGGTAGAAAGCTATTACGTCTGTAATTGGTGCGACAGAATGGAACGCGTAACCAACTATTAACATGATGTCCTTATGAATATGTAGTACGATATTTTTATGTGAATTATGGATATTATTGTGTGATTTATTCAAACTATATTGTATAAATCTATGATGATGCCGTGAGGTGAAACCGGTCGGTAGAAATAAAATTATAACAGTGGAAAAATATATATTATTATTCATTTACATTTACCGGAAAATTTATTTATAATAAGAATTACAATCATCATCATCATCATCATATCAGCCACACATAGTCCACTGCTGAACATAGGCCTCTCCCATAGACTTCCAGAATGACCGATCTAAAGCAGCCCGCATCCAGCGCTTCCCGGCGACCTTGATGAGGTCGTCCTTCCACCTGGCCGTTGGGCGTCCTACACTACGTTTGGCCGTACGCGGTCGCCATTCCAGAACTTTTTTGCTCCATCGGCCATCTGTTCTGCGCGCTATGTGTCCCGCCCACTGCCACTTCAACGAGCTACTCCGCTGGGCTACGTCGGTTACTTTTGTTCTCCTACGGATATCATCATTTCTGACGCGATCACGTAGGGAAATACCGAGCATAGCCCTCTCCATAGCTCGTTGAGCGACTTTGAGCTTGTTTAGGAGACCTATATATACCTATAGGTCTCCTATAGGTCCTATAGGTCTCCTATATATACCTATAGGTCTCCTAAACAAGAATTACAATATACATAATTAAATACTAAAAATATTTACATTACAAAATATCGTTTAAAACATCCTCCGCGTCATTGCCGACTGGGAAGGTTCCCAGAATGCTGGCTGTGTTGCCACGTTGGATGGCGATACTTATTCTTTGGGCCAGAAAATAGCCACCTGAGGATGTTTTTTTTTCTTGCGTCTACCTCGTACTGTTGGGCATCATTAGATAGCTATTTTAAAAACATTGAGAAATGACTTAGACAATTTTATGATTTAAGTATCCGTTTGTGTAAGTTTTGGTAAAAAAAGAGCATCCCGTCCCTCCTTCTGTAAAAACTAAACGACTGGCTCGAAAAGTCTGATAAAATTATGATAAAAGAGCATCTCGTCCCTCCTTCTGTAAAAACTAAACGACTGGCTCGAAAAGTCTGATAAAATTATGATAAAAGAGCATCTCGTCCCTCCTTCTGTAAAAACTAAACGACTGGCTCGAAAAGTCTGATAAAAGAGCATCTCGTCCCTCCTTCTGTAAAAACTAAACGACTGGCTCGAAAAGTCTGATAAAATTATGATAAAAGAGCATCTCGTCCCTCCTTCTGTAAAAACTAAACGACTGGCTCGAAAAGTCTGATAAAATTATGATGGTAGTCTCCATGTAATGAACTTTAACTCTGTTAGTAAGGAGTTATAGAGGCTAATATGGGTGACTACGGAACCCTATTCTTAGCGTGGCCCGACGCGCATTTGGCTGCTTTTTTTTGTATTTTATTCCTTACAAAATATAGATACACAATTCTTTCCTCTTGGTTACATTAGTAAAGATTTGTGGTCTTACATTATGTAGTCTTTTATTTCAGCTGTCTGTCATGAATTCAGCACAGTCGAAGGCACGTGTCTACTTCACGTCACTTGACTAACTTATGCACGTTTGACGTGATTGTACCTTTACGCGTTGATTTATTCCATACGCAAACCAGTTTCGGGGCCCTTATAATCCTGGCTAAAATAAAAGAATTTCACTGACAATTTTTCCGATGAATGCTGTCACAGCATACAGTTCATATTTTTTTACATACATACAGTCACGCCTCTTTCTTTGGGTAAACAGAGACTATGGAATTCCACTTGCTACGATCCTGACATACACCGCTTCTGCGACTTTTTAATAACAATCTCCATGCAAGCTCTCCGGTTATGAGTATTCTTGACCTGGCCCTTTGTCAAAACATCTCCGATTTGTTCGAAGTACGTTCACCTAGGTCGACCCTTACCAACCTTTTTATGTATGTATGTATGTATGAATGTACCCTTTATATGTATGAATGCTCGCAGCTCATCCGTGTAAAACAGCTTAAATGACGATAACGATTTTGCTAGGTTTAACACAAGCTTGTATAATTAAGACTAGATGCCGTGTATAATTAATTAATTAAAAATATATAAAAAGACAGACGAAAAAAATGAAATTTTAT
This sequence comes from Nudaria mundana, assembly GCA_963556515.1. NCBI lineage: Eukaryota > Metazoa > Arthropoda > Insecta > Lepidoptera > Erebidae > Nudaria > Nudaria mundana. The sequence continues at coordinate 5,030,282 of OY748301.1, forward strand.
GTTTTAAGGCTACCTATTCATAAAGTAATAATGAAGGGAAATGTTTTTTTTTAATATTGGCTTTATATTTGAATGAATTTATTCATTCCGGGTCCTGCTCTGGTAATCTGAGCGAAAGGTTAGCAAAGCGTATAATGAAAAGGAATTTAAATTGGTTTTAATCATTTTTATATTGGGTAGAACAGTGTTCAAATACAATAGCGACGGTTGGATAGACCAGAGGGACAAAATTTTCTTAAACATGTTTAATATACTATAATATATACCTAACTAAATGTACTATATATAGTAGTAATATTGTTATATGTATGTTTTATATTATAATTATACATCAATATATTGTCCTCGCTGTTGGAAATTTGGCCCCCTATAACGTGGTGCCAACGAAATTACTGGCAAAGAGTGGGTGGGTAATGCAACCCTGCCTTCCTCTTCAGGGATACAAGCGGGATGTGCCTGTGTCTGTGTCAATTGTCCAAATACCATCAAACTTTTTTAATATGAATGAATAGCACATGTATTGGATCGTGACACGTAAACAAACTATTATGAGTCAATAATGGTGACAATTAAATTAGGTCACTACTAGATGACGTAGAGCCACCGCCCACTACATCTCGTCTATACTGTATTTATTCCGCTATTAATTAATACTAGTTATCCCAGCGAACTTTGTATCGCATCAAATATAAAAAAAAAAAAACATTATGTGATCACAAAATTAGATGTCTTGGGCTACCAACTGGCCAAGACACCACGTCTTGGCCAGTTGGTAGAACGTTCCTCCTGGAAAGGGATCAGTCGCTGGTTCGAGCCTAGTCCAAGACGTTTTTGCGATTCATATTGTGAAATTATTTCGAATCTTAAGATTTTTGAAACTTTTATTTGGAATCTGGATTCATGCGTAGCCCGAAAATCCGGATATTTGAAATGTTTTCGAATTTCGTAGTATCTGCATTGCAATCCCTACTGGAGTTTGTGTATTATCTCTGCCTTCCTCTTCGGGGAAACGGGTGTGATTACAAATACGTATTTTAATGTTATTTTATGGCACTAAAGGCAATGAACTTTCTGTGTGGATTACGTTAACCCCGGGCAAATGGTAAGAAAGCCAAAGAGATTAATTACTTATGATATTAATTTGTTTTATTAAAATGAATGCCTTCTACTCCTCTTGACTAAATTCCTCACATTTATACTGAGAAAGAAAATGAAATGATTTGAGTATTATGTTTATGCTTCTAAAGTAAACTTAAGTCTGTTAAATGGTGGAGTGATGTAAGACGATTACAAAATGAAAGCTCATAAAGTTTTGCGAACAGTTTCTGAACAACGCGAACATTTTCATAAACCACTTTTTTCTAAATTTAATAGGGGGACGACTACAACTTAAATAAATAATTAAAATGTATTTATTAAATCAAGAATTCCAAAAGAGAATCGTCCTTTGTATTCAATCTTATTCTATTTATAGATTAATTATTATTTATTTACAATAAGAATTAAAATGTACAAAATATACATAATTATATACTAAAAATATTTAAATATTGGATAGAAACAGGCGTTACTTGGCGAAAATCCATGACAAAACAATGGTAAGTAAAAATTTTTTTAAGAAAAAACTTTTTAGCATTAATTAATAGCATTAATTTTTCGCATAATCAAAAGGACAACAAAACGTCGACAATTGTTTCGCCTCTAAACGAGGCATTATCAAGACTGTCTCAGAGAGAACAGCACTGCTGTTCTCTCTGAGACAGTCTTGATATGATTATGTTGTCCTTTTGATTCTGCGAAAAATTAATGCTATTAATTAATGCTAAAAAGTTTTTTCTTAAAAAAATTTTTACTTACCATTGTTTTTAAAAATATTTACATTACAAAATATCGTTTAAAAAATCCTCCGCGTCATTGCCGACTGGGAAGGTTCCCAAAATGCTGGCTGTGTTGCCACGTTGGATGGCGACACATATTATATTTATTGTATTCATTTTTAATCATAAGTTGAATCACTTGTACCAGGAGGCAGCACTCAAGGTCACGACGGGTGTTGCTCGAGTCGTGGGTCGGATACGGCAGCTGGGACTGGAGGTGGCCTTGCACAAGTCCGAGGTTCTGTGTTTTCACAGACCTCGGAACGGTCCACCAGAAGGTTCCAGCATAAATGTGGGAGGCGTTAGCATCGGCATCAAGCCCTCGATGAAGTACCTAGGGATCGTACTTGATAGCCGATGGAACTTCGGACCACATTTCCGAAGTTTGGTCCCCAAGGTGACGCAGGCATCGGTCGCGCTTTCGCGACTGATGCCCAACCTAAAGGGACCCAACGCCTCCTGCAGGAGACTGTACCTGGGGATCGTGCGGAGTATGGCCCTATACGGGGCTCCCGTATGGGCGGATAGGTTGGCGGTCAAGGGGAACGTGACTCTGTTAAACAGACCACTTAGAACCTTGGCCGTCAGAACCGTACGGGGGTACCGCACGATCTCCGGAGAGGCTGCATGTCTCCTAGCCGGGACCCCTCCATGGGACCTGGAAGCGAGAGCCCTTGCGTCATTGTTCCAATGGCGCAAGGAGGCGCTGGAGCGGGACCACAGGCCTGCGTCTCGAGAAATCGAGGACCAGCGGTCCCAACTCCGCCAGGATCTCATGGAGTCATGGAGGGTGCGACTTGAGCAACCCAAGGGGGGTGCCATCTTCATCGCGGCGGTGACACCGATCATGGACGATTGGCTGCAGAGGCAGCATGGTGACCTCACGTACCGTGCGACGCAGATGGTTGCCGGGCATGGATGCTTCGGTAGCTATCTGTTTCGCATGCATCGTGAGGTCACACCCCGGTGTCAACACTGCGAGGTTTCCGACGACGACACCGCACTCCACACGTTGGTGGAGTGCTCAGCGTGGGCGAGTCAGCGCCGGGACCTCGTAGTGGGTCTGGGCGTGGATACCCTCTCGCTGGGGACCATGCTTCAAGCCATGGTGTCCAGCGGGAGTAGGTGGAACGCGGCCGTGTCCTTCTGCGAGCAAGTCATGCTCGCGAAGGAGGCGGCCGGGAGGGAGAGGGAGCGTACCCTCCCCGCCGAGTTCCGTAGTCGGCGGCCAGGCCGCCCCAGACTACGCGACTACGCCCAAGACTATCGTCCTCCATGATCGGGGCCTGAGGACGGCGGGATCGCCACCCACCGTCCTTACAGAAGCAGGCTAGAAGGGTTGCGTGCTGCGGGGCCTTTGCCCCATAGCACGCAACCAGATTCACTCACTGACGCGGGATAAAACCCGACCCCAATGACGCGGGATTCTCGTCCCGACCAAACACCCGCAGAGACCACAGGGGTGGTCAAAGTCCGCCGGGCGCCACTGGACATACCCTCTGCTAGTAACCAGGGACGCCCGGCAACGGACGTTAGAGCGGCCGCGGCCTTGGGCCGCGGAATTAAAAAAAAAAAAAAAAAAAAAGTTGAATCACTAATTTGTTACTGATTTGACAGCAAATAAAGTGACGTCAAAGATTTCTATTTCATACAAATTTCTACGAGACTTATATTGCCGTTTTGACACTGGTGATGAGTCTTGGCAGTCGTCTACCCTATACGATAGTGTCTAATTCCTTAATTATAATATTAATTATAACTAGTTATCCCGACGAACTTTGTATCGCCGCAAAAAAATAATAATTTAATATTTCATGCAAATGTATGTAAATTGAAAAACGCGACGGACAGACAGAAAGACAGACGAATTGTCGTATTAAATATATAGATTATATGAAGCCTGTTACCTATGTCACCTACGTGTTATAAATTTAAATACCTGTTTATTTTTGTATTTCAAAGCAATGAGTTTGTTTAACCACTTTTAACCTAGTCTTAAAAAAATAAGATTGAAATACAAAAACTAATGTAATCGACAGGACTCGAACCCACAGCCTTTCCCTTAAAGGGGAATGCTCTGAAATACGATGACATCGTAGCTCAGTGGTCAGGCTAAATATTTTAAATACCTGTATTTAAATTTATTACACCTACCATTTTGTAATCCTAAACAGCGAATTCCAACAGCGAGGAGCGATGTTACATACCTAAAGTATCTGAAATCAAACCCAGTGATTTACGACGTGTATACTTGATTGGGCACTGGGCGTTTACCGGTAACATTGAAATTGGAAAAGTAAATGGCTGCCAAATAATTCCACACACACACATATCACGCATATATCCCCGAAGGGGTAGGCAGAGGAGCATTACACACCCACAATTTGCCAGTATTTTTAGTCCCACAAAATAGGGGGCAAGCCTATTGCCGTTACCGGGCACAATGTTATGTCCAAAATCGCCGAATGAATTTAATACAAAGTAGCAGATATATTGTAATTTTGAAAAAAATTGAAACCTTGCGATGAAATGTTGATGAAAAGCAATAGTAAGTGCCAGCTGCTATGGCACAGCCAATTACAGTCCTGGGCGTCTCGGACTATAACTACGGACAAATAACTACACCCTATTAGGTATAGGTACTTACCCCTATGTATGTACACAGATGCTTGGTCGAAAGACTGTTAATATGCTTACACTAGATTATGGTTTTAACGTAGGCACCTACTATGAAGGTAACATTATGTATCAACACTTTCAAAGATTTAAAAAAATCACCAAACCAACGAATTATAAACACTACAATAGACAAATAATAGAAATGTCAAGCACTGATTTCAACTATAAACATTATCAAAACACTATATTATATTATGCGTGTGTGTCAAATACATGGCAGTGGAAGTAATGTTGTTTCTATTAATTTAATGTATCTTTTATGCATAATTAAACAGTACATTTTATGACAAGGGCCCCAAATGATATATTGTGGCCGAAGGCTCTATATTAAAAATATTTAATATAGAGCGAAGCGAGGTTTCTAAAGTAGAAGTATGTAACCTGAGAAAAAACAGTTGTACTCTCGAGGCCTAAATATTACATTTCTTTCTTCTATGAAAAAAAAAAGAAATTAAAAATAATCGCACGTTTTGTTTTTTTTTTTGGTTGGATTACTGTAAATTATGTTACAAATTCGAATCTCATTATTGCCTGCTAAAAAGTCTCTATCTAAGACCACTTATGTACTTATGTGTGATAAAACATAATATTAGCTCCATGCACTCCTCCGGTATATACTTAAACAATAAGCGTGCGAAATTTCATGCTCCTCTGTTGGCGCAATTTCTTAAAAGGGGCACAAAGTTGTCGCTTCATGCGTTAATATACACAAATATAACAGTAGCCGGAGAAATAGCTGTAATATGAAACTGTGTAAGAAAGTCCATCCGTGACCACGGCTCTTGTAACAGGGTCGAAAAGTCGGGTATAAAGAGGTATGTATATATCTCAATAATCGTGTAAAACCCGTTTGTCTTAAGTTTATAATGTGTAAGAAATCCCCCACTTCTTTGAATCATAAGATGAGGCATCTGTTATCGCAGTCTTTTATCTACGATTTGAGTCACAAATGAATTTCCGTTTTCCTAAGAAATTGTTTTCCGAAGAATTTCTTAGACAATTTCCACTTAGTCAATGTTATTAGACACTTATATTACAGTAAATTAGACACCAATTTAATCGAAAACTTCTCGTTATTATTCTCGGAAATCTGTTGAGCAATTTGAGTAATATTTATCCGATAATTATCCGGTTTTATGTTAAAAAGAGTCAAAGGCTTTGCTTTGGTATTTCAATATTCTATACTAATATTTTAAAGAGGGAAGATTTGATTGTTGGAATGGAATAAGCAAGAAACTACACAACTGATGTGTTGTAATAAACAATTTCGCCTTCTAGATTATCTATACTAAGCCTTAAAGTCATAATCACAGAATAGATAATAGTACTTACATACAGAACTTGCACTCCGACGTTAATTAAAGCACATTCTTTTGTTTACAGAGAACATCATTCCCTTCTGCGAGCAAGTCATGCTCGCAGAAGGAGGCGGCCGAGAGGGAGAGGGAGCGTACCCTCCCCGCCGAGTTCCGTAGCCATCGGCGAGGGCACCGCAGACTCATCAACGCCCAATATCATCGACCTCTGTGATCGGGGCCTGAGGACGGCGGGATCGCCACCCGCCGTCCTTACAGAAGCAGGCTAGAAGTTGCGTGCTGCGGGGCCTTTTTTCCAAAGCACGCAACCAGATTCACTCATTGACGCGGGATAAAACCCTACCCCAACGACGCGGGATTCTCATCCCGACCTAACTCCGGCAGAGACCACACAGGTGGTCAAAGTCCGCCGGGCGCCACTGGAAATACGTTCTGCTTGTAACCAGAGACGCCCGGCAACGGACGATAGAGCGGCCGCGGAATTAAAAAAAAAATGAAAATAAGAGAACATCATTCGAACGTGAGGGTTGTCCAGTAAAGTAAAATATATACCAGCATAATTTGACCAATAATTATGACGTTAATGTCTCAATATCAACTCTATGGTCAATGCCGTGTCACAAACAAGAGACAACCCTTACTGATCTAAACCTTACTAATCAAAAGGACAACAAAACGTCGACAATTGTTTCGCCTCTAAACGAGGCATTATCAAGACTGTCTCAGAGAGAACAGGAAGGAATAAATAAATATGTTAGGACAATCCACACAACGCCATCTAGTCTCAAACTGTTCTCAAACACTGATTTACAACTTCAAGTTGTCGTCACGTATTTTTTGCGGTTGTTAGGCGAGTGACATAGCCCTGTCATAGTCTATTGATCTATAATATTTACTTGTATCTATGGTATGTTCCTACTCTGTGGTCACTAGGCGCTAAGAGTGGAAGTGTTACAAATTGTACATGTAAATAATAACTAAGAACGTGTCCAATAACACTTTACTTGGAGTCTGTTAAGGCGAAGACACTTTGTTCATGTGTTCTTATCGCAGCACTAATCACTCCGAAGCACAGCTGGCCAAAGTCCGCCGGGCGCCACTGGAAATACCTTCTGGGGTCACCGGAGACGCCCGCAACAATGGACATGAGAGCGGCCGCAATCCCGCGGAGTTTAAAAAAAATTAAAAAGTAACCACTTATTACTACATTTATATGTAGCGGGTGCAGCCGCTGTAATCAACGTATCTACTTATTTATTTATGTAAGGAAAACCAACAGCCAATGAGACTTATACAAAGCTCGTAATATACTAAGCCAATTACAGGTTTTCACGACTAAGTTTTGTATAATAGGAAGCTAGCGAACATTATCACACGGAACAACACAAACCTTAGGGCAATTATGTCTATACTACGTATATATAGAGCGCTGATAACCGGTCTGAAACACTAACAACCACTCTGCACCTCAGAACAGTCAAACAGTCGAGGATGACATAACCTCACCACAGTTTCCCAGTTTAAGTAGTCGTGTGTCAAAAAATGGAACTAATTTGACTGCTTCGGTGGCGTGGTCGATAGTGTATCCGCTTTCGACGCCGGAGTTTCGGGTTCGATTCCCGGTCGGGACAAACTTTGTGTGATGACACATACGTTTGTACCGAAGTCTGGATGTTTCCTATGTATAATATGTATGTATTTACAAAAAAAAATGTATTTAAGTATTTATATCAGTTTATCTAGTACTCATATCACAAGCTCTGCTTAGTTTGAGACTAGATGGCGTTGTGTGGATTGTCCTAACATATTTATTTATTCCTTCCTGTTCTCTCTGAGACAGTCTTGATAATGCCTCGTTTAGAGGCGAAACAATTGTCGACGTTTTGTTGTCCTTTTGATTCTGCGAAAAATTAATGCTATTAATTAATGCTAAAAAGTATTTTCTTAAAAAATTTTTACTTACCATTGTTTTATTTATTTATATTTATTTATTTAATTATTGTTTGTAGTTATTGTTCTGAGATCTTGTTTTTGACGTGTTTCGGTGTAATGTGGCGCCCCTTGTGGAACGCAAACATAAACTGGGCAACCTATATCAGAGCCGCTTAGTAGTCGCCACGAAGAAAACGGGTGACACTCACCATCTGTCTGTAGATGGTTGATCTGAGACACAAACCAACGACTACCACTAACAATAAATATCGAGATTGGACAGACTATTGTGTAACTAATTCAATATATTTCGTTTATTCTATATATTTGTTTGACCAAATGTAATAAAGGCAATAAAAGGATTATATTGGGTTCCGTAATTTTTCGATGTAGCTCCGCTAGCTTCAATATCGTATCATCGTAAGTACATTATTATAGATTAACTCACAATCACTGTTACTTTATTTATCAACCGACTTCCAAAAAAAGGAGGTTCTCAATTCGACTGTTTTTTTATTTCCTCATATATTTGGATTTTGATTTTTTTTTTCTTTTCATTTCAATTTGGTCCCATTCCGACAATTATTTGGTCCCATTTCGGTAATTTAAAGTAGTTGTAGTATTTTTTATCTATCTAACTCAAACTCAAACTCAAAAATATTTATCAAAATAGGTTATAAAATAACACTTATTAACGTCAGCATATAAGAATTTACAATGAAAGCCAGATTCGCAAAGCAACGGGTAGAGCCAAAGAGAAAAGAACCTGGCAATAAGAACTCAAGGCCACTCTTTTCCAATCATCAGTAACTACATTTATAGTATAATACACACAACGTATCCAGTAAGATGCTGCAAATATTACACCACGCGCTATGCGTTAATTTCGAAACTTCATTTTCAATGAAAAATATCGTAGACGATCTACGATTTTCGTAGCACTGTAGATGGTCTACGAGGTAGGCACCAAAAAATTAGTGGCCTAAGGTATTTTACCCGGCTGGCGAGGCGAGAGGAGGATATTGTATCAATATCGCGAACTTACGGTGTCGCCATTTTTTGAGATAAAATTAGCAAACATTAGTGCTTATAAAAATATATTGAAACTTATTAACGTCATAGAATTTAGATTAAAAGCCAGATTCGCAAGGCAATAGATAAAGCCTGTGAGAAAAGAACCTGGCAATAAAAGTCACGCCCACTTTTTTCCAATCACTATTAATTGTAGCCAGGAGCCTCGTTCGTTGATCGGCAAGTGTACCACTTCTTTTGTATGATTCCGTGACAACATTCCAATATTATTTGTAAACTTATTTGCTCATTATTTTTTTAAAGATTACTGAGAAGAGTTTACTAAATATACGAGTAAGATAATAGATATAGTGAATAAAATAAATTGAGGTGCATAGATGTACTGTCTACCAACTTTGTACGATTATATTGTCAAAACAGTACCAACTGATGCAAATATAAACTCTAGAAAGTTACTAATAAATGTAAGCAAGAAGTAAGTTAAAAATTTAAAAAAGATAAAGTACAGTTTGTCAAACATATTAGGAAGATAAGAACAAAAATAGAATAAGAAAGATTGAATAATTTGTTAGACTTTAGAGAAATAAATGTTGTAGATATAGGAGAAAAACGTGTTGATATTAGAAAAGTTGAAATCTATATATATACGACAATTTGTCTATCCGTCCGTCGCGTTTTTTATATTTCATGCAAATGTATGTATTATTAATTATAATTGAAAAACGCGACGGACGGACAGACAAATTGTCGTATTAAAATATAGATATTGTATAGAATAGGCTCTGCCATAGGTGGAGGTGCGCAAAAAAAAACAAACTTGTTTGTAAGTTTCCTATAGGGTGGGGGTAGACGGGTTAAATAACTTTGATGAATAATATATCAAATGTAAAAAATAAACTACGTGTACATTCAAAAGAGGTTTAAGTAATGTATCTCCGTAATCCGTTTGTAAGCTCCCGCGATGTTGTACAATCTGATTTTTATATTCTCTTTTTAACATATTTTTTGAACATACGATCAAATCTTGATAATATATTAAGTATTGGATAGAATCAGGCGTAACCTGGCGAAAGTCCATGACAAAGCAATGGTAAGTATGATGTTCAAAGTTTTGAGAGCTGTTCTCTCTGAGACAGTCGTGAGAATGCCTCGTGTAGAGGTGAAACATATGTCGACGTTTTAATGTCTTCTATTTTAGCGAAAATAATGCTATTATTTGAAATTTCTCTGGTTACAAGCAGAACGTATTTCCAGTGGCGCCCGGCGGACTTTGACCACCTCTGTGGTCTCTGCGGGGGTTGGGTCGGGATGAGAATCCCGCGTCGTTGGGGGTAGGGTTTTATCCCGCGTCAGTGAGTGAATCTGGTTGCGTGCTATGGGGCAAAGGCCCCGCAGCACGCAACCCTTCTAGCCTGCTTCTGTAAGGACGACGGGTGGCGATCCCGCCGTCCTCAGGCCCCGATCATGGAGGTCGATGGTCTTGGGCGTAGATGAGTCTGCGGCGGCCTCGCCGCTGACTACGGAACTCGGCGGGGAGGGCACGCTCCCTCTCCCTCTCGGCCGCCTCCTTCGCGAGCACGACTTGCTCGCAGAAGGACACGGCCGCGTTCCACCTACTCCCGCTGGAGACCATGGCTTGAAGCATGGTCTCCAGCGAGAGGGTATCCACGCCCAGACCCACTACGAGGTCCCGGCGCTGACTCGCCCACGCTGAGCACTCCACCAACGTGTGGAGTGCGGTGTCGTCGTCGGAAACCTCGCAGTGTTGACACCGGGGTGTGACCTGCGGGCCAGCCTGATGTTAGTCAGCCTGCGCTGCATCGCGAGATGGCTAGACTGTTTGTATGTGAATCACTGCTGCAAGCTGTCTACCTGATTTTTCTTTACATAAGATAGCATGAGACTAACATAGATTTCACTTAAATAAATAAATTAAATTGTTTTTTTTACAACCTCTTTTCAAACACGGAAAAAATAAATTGGCAAAAAAAAATATCCTGGCATTTTTATAAAATACCTTTTATTCACTGATATGTCTACCGGCTCCCATTCTAATACTGTCTTTAGATCCAACCCTCATCCTATACGAAATTAAATAGCATCCAAAAAATTCGTCTTACTTGTAACACGAGCTGGATCATTTGATTATGAGAGTACTAATTAAGTAAGAAGGGACGGCCGCTTCAAGGGATTATATTAAATTTCATCTGTTTACTGGCGAACTCATAAAACAACTTGAAGCCCGTTATTTTATGAATTAAAAAGTTTTGAGATCAGTTTGAATATTCTAATCCATTTTCTTCATTGGCGAAATCGATAGAGATGCGATAATTTTTTGGACATTCTCACACTACGTCATCTAGCCCAAATTAAGCTATAAGCATGTGCTATGGGATCTAGACAACTGATAAACATACTTGTATATTTCCAACCACGCCATGGATTATTAGGATGCATTACACCCATATATCCCCAGGCATAATGTTGGTCTCATGTAATAGACGAGCCTAAAGGGCGTTTTTGGGTAAGAGGTAATTACCTGTATTTGCTTAGACCTTAGACTGCTTCGGTGGCGTGGTCTCGGGTTCGACTCCCGGTCGGGACAAACTTTGTGTGAAGACAGATACGTTTGTACCGAAGTCTGGATGTTTCCTATTTAAAATATGTATGATTTACAAAAAAAAATGTATATGAGTATAATATATCAGTTTATCTAGTACTCATATCACAAGCTCTGCTTAGTTTGAGACTAGATGGCGTCGTGTGAATTGTCCTAACATATTTATTTATTATTATTATTTATTGTATTTGCCAGCCTCGGGTCCCAGCGATGTTAATAGGACTTATTAGAATCATTTACAATATCAACGAGACCTTAACGGTTTCCAATTGCCTTCGTAAAATAAAAAGACAAAGAAAAGATATGCTACTTGGAATAATTCCAGTAACTTTCTCAGAATTTCCATAATATATTTGTGGAACCATTCTCTTTTTTATTCGCTATGTAATAATTTCACATTCTAGACACGAACGAGTGCGGCATTTAGGTATCCAAGGCGCAAGGCTACCTAAATGCCGCACAAAAAAATATAGGTACAGTTAAAACCAGTTAGAACACAGTGACATAACTTTAGCTTATGTCATAAATTGTATTATTTTTTTTATTCCTATGGAACGACGGCATATGGAAGATTCACAGAATGCTTTTCCAAGTTGAATGGCGATGCTTATAATTCTCTAAGTCAGAATAACCAGCCTTCTCGTCCTGAACATCGATCAAACTTGAAAGTGACGCCAGGTGGAAAGGCAAGGCGACGTCTAGCGAATGGGGGCCACGTTCATAGCACATCAGTGAATCAAATGAGAATGTATGTATTTCGAGTAACTATCTATTCCATGAGAAATCTACAGCCTGAACCATTATACTGTTTTGAAGAATTTATTGGCACTTGATTCGTATTATGTCCGCCAACGTGGCAGAGCTCAATGAACTTTGAACTTGGTGAACATAATATAATAATTTATAAAAATATGGGAAAGATTCTATTATACTTATAATAAATCTGTAGAAGTAAAAATTCTGTACATTGAAAATATCAAAAAAAAATATGGCAGGGGTGTTACTAGACCGACAACGAACGCAAAAATGTGACTAAAAAAATGTTTGTCTGTCTGTCTGTTTGTTCAGGCATCACGCAAAAACTACCGGATCGATTACGATGAAACTTGGTATAATCATTCTTTAATATCCTGGGCACCACACTGGGTACTTTTTATCCCGGAAAAGTATATACGAAGGTGTATTGAAAAGTAGTCGGCCTAACACTGATTCATTTAGTTCTAAAAATCAAATCTACCCACATTATTTAGTTCAGTTCAGACCTGTTAATTGTGTGAAGTTTGAAACGTGTGCGATAATTAGTTTTAATTTAAGCAATCTGACATCATTTCCGCAAATGGAGCAAATCGAGCAGCGTGCCGTCATTAAGTACCTCCATAAGAAGGGGCTGTCATCAAAAGCCATCCATGATGAAATGGTCAGTACATTAGGGGATTGCTCTCTTTCATATTCATCCTTCAAAAAATGGATAGCAGAATTCAAGCGTGGTAGAGAGAGGGTGAAAGACGAACCCCGCTCTGGAAGGCCTTCGACGTCCACTACTGACGAAAATGACTCGACTTAATTATGGGAGACTGCAGATTGAAAATTAGAGAGATAGCCGGGATTATAGGCATCTCTTATGAACGTACTCAAAACATTATTATGTTGTAACGTGTTGGGTTTCCACAAGGTGTCTGCGAGGTGGGTTCCGCGACTGCTTTCAGTTAAGCAAAAAAGGATGCAATTGACTATTGCACTCGACTGTTTGGAGTTATTTGAAGCTGATGAATGTGATTTTTTGAATCGTTTTGTTAGTATGGACGAAACATGGGTTCATTACTGTACACTGGAAACAAAACAACAATCAAAACAGTGGAAAAGGCCTGTTTCACCACCCCCCAAAAAGGCTAAGTCGATTTTGTCGGCAAGTAAGGTGATGGATGGCGTCAGTATTCTGGGACTCGAAGGGTGTGATTATGGTTGATTATCTTGAAAGGGGTCAAACTATAAACTCTGATTATTACTGCACCTTACTACGTCGTTTAAGAGAGGAAATAAAAGAAAAACGTCCAGGAATGATCCGAAGAAAAGTCCTGTTTCATCAAGATAACGCTCGTGTTCACACGTCTGTCCAATCAATGGCAGAAATTCACAACTGTGGCTTTGAACAGTTACCGCATCCACCTTATTTACCTGATGGCACCGTCAGACTTTTATCTGTTCCCTAACCTAAAAATCACTTGGGAGGTCAAAGATTTTTGACAAATGACGAGTTCAAAGCAGCAGTAGACGCCTATTTTGACTCTAAGGAAGAATCAATTTTTTTTCAACGGGCTAAATGCTTGGAAGGGAAGATGGCAAAAGTGCATTGAACTTGATGGTGATTACGTTGAAAAATAAAAATATATAAAATATTGGATGGAAACATTAATATTGCGAAGATAATGCTATTATAATTTGAAAAATTTTAACATCTTACTTACCATTACTATAAAAATAAATTTCATTTATTATGTATTTATTTTCTTGGTTAGGCCGATTACTTTTAAATCCACCCTCGTACAATAAAAAATAAACTTAATTTTGCGGTTCGATCCCTAGACCCGATTACTGTACCAACCGCAAATAATAAGTTTGTCGTAGGTTTTTTTTTATATTAGGTTCGCCAAATTGACGCCGCTCGCCTGGTGGTAGGTCGTGACGATGTCTAGCGATTGTGGGCCACTCTCACAGCACACAATACTATAGAGAGTGGCCCTCAACTGAAAGTGAAAGTGGACCTACTGATGTGCCCCTTCACGCTCCGCTTAAAGAACCCAGGGTTATGTGTGGGGGGAAACACGTGCACAGGCAGGGCGTTCCAGGCCACTATCGTTCGGCAGAGAAACGAACGTTTAAAACGTTCGGTTCTCGCGAACATGCTATCCACTGTGTGGGAGTGGCATCTCTGCCCGGCACGCGTTGTTCGGGATCGGAAGGAAGAGGGTGGGATCAGATTGAAGAGCTCTTCAGAACAGGTTACGTCACCCGCAGTGTAGTTCACTAAGGGGCGCTGCACATGGTTAAGATACTATAATATTTTAACTTAAGATACAATACGCTCGCCATACAATTCAATGGACTATCACACACGACGAAGATAATAAATAATATTTCATATTTTCGTATCTTAAGATGAATTTTTATGGTATAATAGAGATTATAATAGAAGATATAATAGAGAAACTGTTGTAGGGTTATGAACGTAATAAAACCCAAAACAATGATTTTTAGAACTTTTGTCTGTTTGTCTGAATGTTTCAACACGCTAATCTCAGAAATAGCTTAACCGAATTGAATTTGCGGTTTTCAGTAATGCGTTGTGGTTTCTTCAACTTAACATTTAAGGTTTGGTTTTCAATAATAAAATAAAAAAGTTATGTAGATCTAAAGTAACATGCAGGCGGAGCTGCGGGCAACAGCTAGTTATCAATAAAATAACAGTTGCTATTCGCATTATTTTGGTAATTCGATTCTTTTTCTCAGTACGTGCGACACGTACCAGCTCTTCACCAAAAATTGCGCACTAAAGGGATAACATTCAACCTTTGAGAATTTTGTGGTATTTTCTATACGAAATTTATTGCGCCAATACAGAAATCTACTACGTAGTAACGTGGATTCACAAAATGTTTCTTTTGGAAATATTCAAAATGTTACCTGTGACAGCACTCCCGCTGGGTGAATAAATATCGTATATTATTTCTTTTTCTACTCTCATTTTGTAAAAGTTCGTACTCGTATTATGATTTCACAACTTGGCTTTAACTTGGCATATAAAGTTCATAATTATGCAACTAGAACTCTAAAAAATTAAGAATTTACCTTTCTATACAGATTTTCTATGATATGTATTGCAAATAAAAAAGTAACTTTTTAAACAAATCTGTAGCGAAAAATAACTTTTTAAATCATTATAGTACAGTTGGAGAAAGTTCCACTTGCAATAACAATGCAATATCACTTTGTTAAGTTTTTCCAGCATATTGTCGATAACTTCTTCAAGTATGTGTTTCACAAAATGCCTAAACGAATGAGAGTAGATAAAGTAAGTATATGAAACTGTACATAACTAGGTATTAGAATACTAGGATACACTAGGATTCTCTCGTCTCGGTGGCCTTACTCGCGAAGACTCGAAAAAGAGCCAATTTGTTATAATTGGTATGTCATTACGTTAGGTACAAATTAGCTCCATTCGCGGAACAGATTTTGAGTGCCAGTTAAGGTGGGCGTCGGATGTTTGTATCATGCGGCATTGACAACCGCGACAACGCGACTGTGACATCGTCAATCTACTCAACTTCAAAACAAGTAGACCTTACCCAGGACATAAACAGTTATATACAATACACACATAAAACAATAGATACTTACAACTTAGAGGCCCATAAAAGTTCTAAATTTATGTGTTAGCTACGTTACCTACATTCAACTTGAATATAGGTAAGTACTTATACAAAAACTAGTAGTACAACGAGTAGACTGGCGATGTCACTGCCGCAGCTGTCGCGTGCCGCATGCTGCAAAGGCTTAGGGGGCAAATTTTCTTAAATTCTAGTTTTACTCTAGTCTAATTCAACTCTAGTCTCGGGCATTGTATTAAAAAATTGACAAACTGTTAATCGTTTTTCGCACAAACGCCACATTGTTGATTCTCTTTGTAACAAACATGATGATTTTTTTTTTGTTAAAGTAAGAATATACGTAATATATAATAAGGTATACAATAGTATACATCTGTATGTATTGATACTAATGATACTTGTGTTTTATTTTGCACCTTTTTTTTTAATTTTAAAGAAATAAACTCACATTGGGTCTATTTTACTACACACACACTTTTTTCCTATAGTATTCTGGCCCACACATTCGGCCGAGTTTACCACTACTGTTCCTACTCCGTGTAATGTGGGCCTCGGGCCAGAGGCGAGTTGCCCCCTAAGCCGCTGCACACACCCTACGGCGACGCGCCCACCTTTACATTAAGGTAACATAACCATGCAGATATATATGTCAGTATACTAGTATAATTAAGGAGTTCACGTGACTATGTGAAATGCCCCCGGTCATGTTATCTCGTAACTCATTAACTACAAACCAAACGGATCTAAACCCGTGACGCTGTTTAATCAAATAGTGTAATGGATTTAAGTTGGGAATAGTAATCATGTTACCGTGACTTTGATCTCGACAACTCGACAATCTCAAAATGGTGAACGTGGTAAGGTCACAACTATTTACATTATGCTTTAAGTTCATTAAGTTTATACCAAACAACGCGTACGTTTATTTAATGGAATTTTATCACGAGAAAGGACTTTTAACATTCATAAAGAGGGTTAGGATGTGATACAAAAAGTCATCCCCTCACACATACGCTCGGTAACACATGTTTAAAATTTTAATGCCAAAAATCGATAAGTTTTTAAGTAACAGCTAATGGACAATAGTCAATTTTGGCATATTCACTTACTAAGGGCCCTTAAGTACCTACAGAAAAATGGTCTAGATAGCTCTACGCAATAGATGTATTTACACCAAACCGGTCGGTTCCTTTACCGATCCGATACATGTAATTATATCTTGTTTATTATGTAGTATGAGTCGTGTAAGATAAACAAGGTCGCTCAGGTCATAAAAGCTGTATTTACTTACAAAACAGAGGCAAATGGTTTTATTTATTTATCGATACATATTAAAAAGAATATGCGTTGTAAGAGTTTGTTTTGTCGAAGTCAGTTGTTTTGGTTGAACGCGCTATCTCCGGATTTGCTGATTTGTATTGTAAATTTTTTTGTTGATTAGGCCAATTATCGAGGAAGGTAGGTAGGTAGACATCACAGGACAACCAGCGAACTATGTTGCAAGATAGGAAGCGCGAATGAAGCCGCATGCGGCCGCTGGTCTATATTCATATCTATGTTAGTTTGCATTGAATCTTGAAACTACAGAAGGAACCGATTTTGAAAGTTTCAGTAACGTGAAAGAATTTTTACATCCCTGAGTGCCTAATATTTACTTTTTAATTCCGCCTCCGCCGCTCCTACGTCCATTGCCAAGCGCCTCTGGTTAGCATTATTTTTATAGGAAGAATTTTCAGGGACGTCCGGCTGTCGTTGAGTGCTTTTTTTTTTCAATTTCACTATCCCACCGTCCTCAGGCCCCTATCATGGAGGTCGATGGTCCTGGACGTAGATGAGTCTGCGGCGCCCTGGCCGCTGACTGCGAAACTCAGCGGGGAGGGTACGCTCCCTCTCCCTCTCGGCCGCCTCCTTCGCGAGCATGACTTGCTCGCAGAAGAACACGGCCGAGTTCCACCTACTCGCGCTGGAGACCATGGCTTAGAGCATGGTTTCCAGCGAGAGGATATCCACGCGCAGACCCACTACGAGGTCCCGGCCCTGACTCGCCCACGCTGAGCACTCCACCAACGTGTGGAGTGCGGTGTCGTCGTCGGAAACCTCGCAGTGTTGACACCGGGGTGTGACCTCACGATGGATGCGAAACAGGTAGCTACCGAAGCATCGTTGAGTGCTTAGACTACTTTTATGCCGGTAATATGTTCAAGTGGGAATTAGGAACGAAATCTCCAGCCGCGGTGATCAATAAGATGAATAAGAAAATGGTCAAAGATCACTATTTGACCTCTTAGTCACCGTTATTTGTTGTCTCATTACTATGCTGCCGCTACATATTTATAGTCCATATATATATTTTACCTATAGTAGTGTATTTAAGTTTATGGTATGTATGTATGTGTGTAGTATCATGTATTTATTTATATGTATGTACTTATATCTATGTATTATATGTAAGTATGTGTATTTTTGTTACTTTATTTATTCTGATTAAGTAGTACCTTTTTCCCCAGAAACTATTTATAATTTTCTTTCGCCACCAATGCCTACCCTTATGGTTATTTTAAATTCTATTCTTTCCACTTGTACATCCAAAGGTTGCCTGTAAGAAATCACTTTTTAGTGATAAGGCCGCCATTTGTACATATTTAAACGATGGATATTTTATTACGTATTTTGTATTGGTGTACATCAATAAAACTTTATTCTATTCTATTCAATTCTATTTCTAGAGACCCTCCAAAGTTAATTGGTTATCGATATTACCTAAAAAGAGAAGTAAATCTCTATCCTATCATACCTATATGTACCTAAAAGTACATATAGGTATAATAATTATACTCTTTACGTATTATTAATAAAGATTAAAAAAATATAAGCAACACAAACCACTCCAGCTTAATGGTACGATCGGATTAAAGAACCATTGTAAAAATATGTCAGGGATTAAGGAATATGGTTAACGGAGTTCAACTCATATAAGCTTTATAATAATGAGGAATATAATTTCTACGTTCAGACCTACCCACGGGCGGTTTCAATGTCAAACATAATTAGTAGGTTATCGATTTGATATCTCTATATATAAAAATGAATCCCTATTTCCCTTGGTCACGACATCACGCGTGAACGGCTGGACCGATTTGGATAATTTGGGTCTTAAAATATTCGTGGAGGTTTAGGGAAGGTTTATAAGCAAACTTTCAGGCAGTATGTTATAATAAAGAGGCTCGTGGTCTAGTGGTAACCGACAATGTTAACACATTGCAAAGGTTAAGCAACAACGACTCAGGCCGATCTTAGGATGGGTGCCTCCGTGTCTCGGAGAGCTTTTCGGACGTTAACCCGTCGGTCCCGGTTATCATACAAACTGCTATGGCAATCGTTAGGGGTAGTTGGAGCCCTAAATCAAAAATCCGACGGAAAAACTACAGAACTTCCATATCGCCCATGGGTTGTGGAGGTCAGATGGCAGTCGCTTCACGGAAAATATCGAAGTTCAGCCGAATCGCAGTTAGACTGGAAAGCCGACCCCAACTGAGTTGGGAAAAGGCTCGGTGAATTATGATAATGAATATGTTATAATGTTATGGCGAGGTAAGTTTGCAGTTCTTTAAATTTTTAGAAATATATTCGGAAAGGATATTTTGAAATTAGCAATCGAACGCGGGAATGCTGCCTGTGTTAAGGGCACTTTTTCTAAGGGAGTTTTGGTACTTAATTAGAGTGTAGCGAGCGAAGCTCTCATGGTGCAAGAAAGTTCAATACTTTCTTATGCGAGATCTCTGTCAATACTTTACCGATTTCAACAATTTATATATCAAATTAAACTAGATTTAACTGACATCATTCTAACGGCGCCCGAATTTACAATTTTGGCCCTAAACATTTTTTGAAAAAAAAAAAAGATATTTTTTAAGTCCGCGCAAGAGCGGCCGCTGTTACGTCCATCGCCGGGCGTCTCTGGTATGCATCAGAAAGTATTTCCAGTGGCGTCCGGCGGAAATATTACATAGGTAGAAGTTTTTAAACTTTTAATTAGTTTATTTGTTTGAACGCGCTAATCTGATTAGAAAAAATTGTGTTGAATAGTAGTGAATTTGCACTATTCAACACAAATTAATTAGTTTATTTGTTTGAAGGCGCTAATCTGATTAGAATAAGTTTAAAAAATTCTACCTATGTAATATCAAGATAATATCAAGGAAGGCCATAGGCTATACAATATATATATATAGGCAGTACAATATGTTTCAAAAACGTCGAAAAATTATTTCTTTTAAGACCTTCCGTTGGGTGCGCTGCTCAAACGGTTTAAGTACATAATGCAAAAATAATTTTGCCTCTCTAAAAGCTCTTAAAAAGATCGCGACAGCATATATAGACAGTATATATAACCTTTCTTTTAAGGTTAACTACTTACTACACGGGGCACACTAAAAGTTTTGCACTTCTAGCTAATCGGAACTATTTGACTTTCAAATGTTATATTTTTTTAAACGTTGCATCCTTTTTAGTAATAAAAAAAACAATTGGCGGGAAATCAGTTGTCAATTGTTTTTTTATCACACATCAAAGTTCTACGTATGCAACGAAAATGGAATTAAGTCGAAAAGATTTTAGAGCGATGATTTTTTATGATTTTAAAAGTTCTCTCCCTCCGCAAGACTGTGCCGCTCGTCTTCAAAATGCTTTTGGGAGAGAAGCACCTTGTTTGAGCACCGTGAGGCGATGGTTTGCTGAATTTGAGAGAGGTCGAGTTTCTTTACATGACGAATTTCGTGAAGGGCGACCTTCAACTGCCGTCGACGAAAATAATGTGGCTACTGTTAAGCGGTTAATTGAAGAAAACCCGCGGATTACCTATAAGACAATTCGAGGACTATTGGGGATTGGTATGGGTAAAATCCAGAAAATTTTACACGAAGAATTGAAAGTTCGGAAACTTTTTGTCGTTGGATCCCTCATGAACTTACAGCGGAGCAGAAGCGGGCTCGCGTGGAATGGTGCTCACAGATGCTACTGAAGTACGACCACGGACATTCTAATGCTGTTTATGACATTGTCGAAGGAGACGAAACGTGGATTTATTATTTAGAACCCGAAAAAAAGCAGCAATCTTGTGAATGAGTGTTTGAAAATGAGAACAAGCCAACAAAAGTGAGGCAGGCGAGAAACCTTGGTAAAAAAATGATCGCGTTTTTTTTTCTCAGCTACGGGTCCCATCTATACAATTCCACTTGAAGATCAAAAGAGTGTTAATGCCGAGTGGTATTCTACCATTTGTTTACACCGGGTGTTAGAAAAAGTTCGCGAAAGACGACCCAAAAGCCGCGTTCTCCTACATCATGACAACGCTTCTTCACACACGGCCAACCAAACAAAAGTCATTTTTAGCTTCCGAAAAAGTACAACTCGTCACCCATCCTGCGCATAGACCCGACCTAGCACCCTTTTTTTATTTTTTTTTTTAATTCCGCGGCCCAAGGCCGCGGCCGCTCTAACGTCCCGACCTAGCACCCTGTGATTTCTGCATTTTCCCCAAAATCAAAGATTTGATGAGAGGTTTCACTTTTACCAACTCTGAAGAGGCAGTGATAGCGTTCAATCAGCACGTAGAAAACATACCTTCAGATCTGTGGTCCACCTGTTTTAAAAAAATGGTTCGATATCATGAAAAAATTTTTAAAATGTAAAGGAGAGAATTTTGAAAAGCAATAAATATAATAATTTGGTTTAACATGTTGTTTTCTTAAGTTACGCATAACTTATAGTGTGACCTACGTATAACGTAATTTATGGAAATTGACTCTGTCACCGTTCATGCCGTCAGACTATGGAACGCTCTTCCAACCGATATAAGGAACTGCAGAACTGTGTCTGGCTTCAAGAAGAGAGTTAAGGAACACTATCTCGCTTCTTTACCTTTATTATTGTACGTCTATGTATGTTTATATAACTTTTTATGTATGTATTTGTGTATTTATGTAGTTATAGTTTATGTAAGTTTATTAACCTGCACACACATCAGGACCTGTTTGCATCATGATCTCCTCTCTTAGGCCCACTGGAAGAGATCTCTTTAGAGATAAGTGGCGCCATTGTATACATGTTTAGTCTG
Source organism: Nudaria mundana (assembly GCA_963556515.1). Taxonomy (NCBI): domain Eukaryota; kingdom Metazoa; phylum Arthropoda; class Insecta; order Lepidoptera; family Erebidae; genus Nudaria; species Nudaria mundana. The sequence goes on from OY748301.1 coordinate 5,052,241, forward strand.
TATCCATTTACTGTATTTTTTATTTACTGTGTGTACAAAAAAATATATATATTTTCAGTCGACTTCAAAAAAGGAGGAAGCTTTTAATTTTAATGTTTTTTTTATGTTTGTTTGTTTCGAGTGGTTGAACCGAATTTGAATTATTTTTTAAGTTGAAAGCTACCCAAATGATTCCATTTCACATTGGTCCCATTCCAACAGTTATTTGGTCCCAATCCGGTAACTTGAAGTCGGTTTTTTTGTCAATGTTTGGTGTGTTTTTTTTGTTTATTAAAACGACCTTTCTATTACGGACAAGTATCAGGCACATTCCACAGGAAAAACTTTTCTGTGAACGATTCTAAAATTTTGCGTTTTTCGAAAAAAAAATAACAGAAACTGATAAAAGTCACCGAAGGGCGATTATGATGTATCCTTCCGATGTCCAAGTTTTATGATCGAGATATTACGGCCGTGGCTACAGTCATCGATGTTTTGAAGTATTAGGACGTAATCGATTTCTACTTATCGTATTAAGCCTCCTACGCGGTGATATAGGCTATAAGTTTTCGATAAGTAACCAATATTTACGATAACTACTGATTTCACGACACACTTTTTTTTTTTTTTTTTTTTTTTTTTTTTTTTTTTTTTTTTTTAGTTCCGCGACCAAGGCCGCGCCCGCTCTAACGTCCGTTGCCGGGCGTCTGTTGCCGGGCTCACGACACACTAGAATAATTATATCATGATTTGAGTGAAAAGAGGTTGAATATGTTGTATTTATATTTCTATCATTGAGTTTCTATATTATATAGAGGGCGAGTGTCACCTGTTTTCTTTGTGGCGAATACTAAGCGGCTCTGATATAGGTTGCCCAATATATGTTTGCGATCCACTACGGGCGCTAATTACATTAAAACACGTCAAAAACAAGATCTCAGAACAATAAATACAAACAATAATTAGTTCCATTTTTTGCCACACGCAAACTTAAACTGGGAAGCTGTAGTGACGTTACGTCATCCTCGACTGTTTGACTGTTCTGAGGTGCAGAGTGGTTGTTAGTGGTTCAGACTAGATAACAGCGCTCTATATATACGTAGTATAGAGATAGTTACCCTGAGATTTCATTATTCATCTTGAAAAAAAACAGTTACCACTCAAATTAATCTTCAATACGTTTTGTAATTTAACCCCAAATGTCACCTTTATGAAATTTTATATTAATCGCAAATAACATTATTAATATCATCACGCTTATATCGCCGATGGGGCAAGCAGAGTTGCATAACATACCCACATTATGCGATTAGTTTTATGTTTGCTAGAACTGCAGACATTTTATTTAGTAGCATGTACGAGTATAACATTGTCCTGGCTGTTAGTTTTGGCATGCTGGTACTTCGAATTATGTTCTATGTAAACAAAAGAATGTGCTTTAATTAACGTGGAGTGCGAGTTCTGTATGTAAGTAGTATTCCCTATTCTATGGCCAAAGCGTCTTGCGCATGAAACAAAAGTATAGCAATGTACTAAATTCGCAATGTCCGAAACCCGTGGCCGTGCCCTTCGTATTTTAACAACGACCTATCAGCCTTCGCATGGAGTTAGTGCAATAATACGAGTATTTGCGTGACGAGATTATTATTGATACAATTAATTGAACTGCAATGTCACATGGTGATAAATTGTTCTCAATTTTGTTCTTGTCAGTGTAATGATGAAGCCGTCTTGTTTTAACCAACTACTAAAAAAAGAGGTTTTCTATTTGAATTTTTAACATACGGGTCATTTAAAACTGAGATAATAATTGTTTTTAGAATTTTAGCACCCGATTACAAGAATCATGATTAGTTGAGAGTAAATCTCAGATGATGATGATGATCTGACTTCGGAGTGTATATTCCAACGGGGTAGCTATTAAAAGTTCGAAAACTATTTGATCGAATTTCATTTGACCGAATTTTTTTCACCTTTAAACGTTTCGTTTGTATTTTATTTCACCGAAGTCACGTCTGCGACTGTAACAGTTCACCTATTATCAATTCGTTTCTTATTCATTACTCCGACGTTACATGTGGTCGAAAATCTTATAACCCAAGCTGCATTTATCCGAATTGCCGATCATTCATTATATAACTATAACATTCAGACTAGTTCTTTTTAGTTAGTCTTCTAATTTATCCAAGGCGATTTCGGAAACCCATCAAACCCCCCCCCCCACTCCCTCCCTCCCACTTTTCTATTAAAATTTTCGTAATTTTATGTGATTTGCAAGGGGGCGAGAGGAATGAAAGAGATCAACCCCCTAACTATTCCCCACTTGTTTTTATCCATTCAGACAAATATCAGGTGGTGTCGGGGTAAAGTACCCCAATTTCAGGGGCGTTAAAGGAAACCTAAGCCAAATATCATTCTATATGCCGTAAATGTTGTATCGGTGCGATGAAAAAATGGGAAGTAAAACATTTGTCAAACGAAAAAAGTTCAAAAGAGGATTTGACCAATAGCTAAAGGTTATTTTGTAAGTCGGCGAAAAATAGTTCGGTAAAATTAAACATATGACACATGCTAGTTCGATGATCTAAAAATCTGTCAAATAATGCATATGGCAAAAAATCTCGGGCAATAGTTTGCAGTAAAATGAATTTCGACCAAAAATATTTCGATAAAGTGATCGGTTCCCATTCCAGCGCAATGCTTTCATTGCGCTTGTCTTTAAAATAAATAAAAAACCACCACCAACCATTGGATTTATATTGTATTTTGTTGTTGAAACACTCATATCAATGTCTCTCCATACATTGACTGCCTCGGTGGCTCAGTGGTATGAGTATGCGACTGCCGCCCCTGAGGTCCCAGGTTCGATTCCGGGTCGATTCGAATTATTTGTGTGATCCACAAATGTTTGTTTCGGAGTTTGGGTATTTTCTATGTATAATATGTATGTATTTAGAAATATAAAAATAAAATAAAATATAAAATAAAATAACGTTTATTATCTTTGAAATTTTTAGAAAATTATTTAGATTCGTCAAAAGTTGGTGTGACTCTACCGAGGGTTCCAAAATGCAACGAGACTGAGAAAAGCCCTCAAGAAACTCAGTTCGGCTTTTTTCCAAAATATTTCATCTTAAATCTAATACAGAGTTATTTAGAAAGGAGCAATTCGTGTTACAACCAGGCCGCCTTGTCATCTAAGAAATCATTAATACTATAATAAGCTTTATGGCACAATTTACGTTTTATTAGTTTTTTAAATTTATTAACAGATAAATTTGCTATTTCGGTTGGCAATGTATTGTACATTCGAATAAAGTTCCCCGCAAAAGAATTACTCACTTTATGAAGCCTAAATTTAGGAACAGCCAGTTTATCCTTATTTCTTAAGTTTAGATTATGATTATCACTATTTTTCACAAATTTACTTTTGTTCTTGTGGGTATACAATAAAATTTCATAAATATACTGTGAATACACTGTAAGGATGTTAATATGCTTAAACTTATCTCTTAATGACTCCCGAGACCCAATTCCATAGATAGTCCGGACAGCCCTCTTCGGCAACACAAAGATGCATTCAATATCGGCAGCGTTACCCCACAGTAGTATGCCATATGTCATGATACTGTGGAAGTAGCTGAAGTAGACAAGACGCGCCGTTTTAATGTTTGTAAGTTGTCGGATCTTTTTGACAGCATAGGCTGCTGAACTAAGCCTGGCCGAAATTTTCCCGATATGAGGCCCCCATTGCAATTTGGAGTCTAACGTTATGCCCAGAAAGACAGTGTCATCGACTAATTCTATTATATCATCCCTAACCTTAACACTGGTTTTAACAAGTCTTACATTAGGTAAGGTGAATCTTACACATTTAGTTTTATTTTCATTTAATAATAAATTATTAGCACAAAACCAGTGGACTATCCTAGAGAGGGCAATGTTTACATCGTCAAGTTCGCGCTGTCCACGTTTAACTTTAAATATTAAAGAAGTGTCATCAGCAAACAAAACTACCTCGTGGTCGTCTCTTATGAGGTGAGGGAGATCATTAATATATACTAGAAAAAGAAAAGGTCCCAAAATTGAACCCTGCGGTACCCCCATTGCTACAGGAGAACCAGGTGACTGTTTACCATTGATCACTTCTTTCTGGACCCTATCACTTAAGTAAGAATTGACGAAATTCAAGGCCGTCCCCCGGATTCCGTAATGATCAAGTTTCTTAATTAAAGTCTGGTGCTGAACGCAATCGAAGGCCTTAGATAAGTCACAGAATACACCATAAGCATCATATGACTCATCCCAGGCCCTGTATATACACTCTAATAATTTAATTCCGGCTTCAATGGTGGACCGACCACGAGTGAAACCGAATTGTTTTGTATGTAATAGTTTATTAACGTTAAAGTGATTTTGCATTTGATTAAGCATAATTTTTTCAAAAATTTTACTAAATGTAGGTAGTACAGAAATGGGACGGAAATTGGACGGATCTGAAGTACTACCCGATTTAAACAGGGGAATTAATTTACTAGATTTCATTAAATCAGGGAACACACCACTATCAACACAATTATTAAATATTATTACTAGTTCAGGAGCAACCATTTCAACAAAAGAATTTACTAAATACACAGAGATGCCCCAGAGGTCAGCTGTTTTCTTGATATTTAAAGATTTAAAAGTTTTTAAGGTGGTGTTTATGTTAACTTTACTGAATTTAAATATAACGTTACAACAAGGAACGTTTGCTTTTAACAAATATTCTGCAATGGGGGTTGAAGAGCCTAGGGTTTTTGTCAAATCTACAGGAATTCGGGAGAAAAAATTTTCAAATTCGTTCTGATGTTGTTATTTTACCATTTATATTAAGTTTAAAATTATTATCATTTAATTTTTGTTGACCTCTTTCCGCGTTTATAATTTTCCAAGTAAATTTAACTTTGTCTGCACTATTGAAAATTTTATCACTTATATATTTTGATTTAGCTGCTAAACAATCTGCTTTAAACTTTTTTGAATAAGTTTAACATAATCTAGAAATTCAACTGATCTATTAAGCTGTCTTTCTGAGTATAGTTCATAAAGTTTTTGTCTACTTTTGTGTATACCCTCAGTGGCCCATTCATTGAAAGTAGGACTATCACTAATCATGACCTCCTTAGACTTGAATATGGAGTTGAACTCGTTGTAAAAAGAATCAAAAAATAATTTATACATTACATTTGGATCTAAGCCAGTGTCTAAGAATGGAATTTTATAATTTTATTGCAAAGTCCAACCCTCATACGTTCCAAGCGGTCACCAGTTATTGGTCTACATAATATTTTACGTTTTATAACTTTTTCTTTAGTGATTTTAAAAGATGCTATTTGCCCACAATGGTCTGAATCTAGCTTTTTTATAATACTTTTACTTTCTGGCAACATATCGCTGTATATATTATCCAGGCAAGTGGCTATTGTAGCACAATATCTAGTAGGCTCCAAAAATAAGTTTGTAAGATTGTGTGATTTAAATAAATTTAAAATATTATAACTCATAGGGGTATTAACAAGTAAATCGACATTAAAATCACCACAAACTATTAGGTACTTATTAGTTTTTCCAAGTTTACATAGAACTTTGTCAATAAGTTCCTCAAATTCGCAAAAGGGCGAGGGTCCAGGTTTATACACGCATACTACTATGAATTGCTCCATTTCCACGCAAGACAGTTCGACTTTACACTCTAGAGAAAGAGACACGATATCTTTCCGTTCTTTAAATTTAAGTTTTTTATTTAATAAAATCAAAGATCCCCCCCCGTACTGTGGTCACCCTGCAGAATGCACTACCAACCCGGTGATTACTAAAATTGAACATGAGCTCATTCGACTTACGCATATGTTCTGTAATACAAAAAATATCAATATTATCTGAATTCATTAACAGTTCCAACTCTAACTCTTTGCCATGTGTTAAACAACCAATATTTTGATGCCCTATGTTGATATAATTTACATTTTTTGATTTGGTTTGATTTGGAGGGCATTTTTTAACATAATTAATATTTGTAACTAAATTTAATTCAATTAATTGACTATGTCTGCTAAAGGGTAATATTGCCTCTGTTGTCGTAGAACTTAATTTAAATTACTTGGAACAGATTCCAAAGTCTTAACACTAAATCTACATTGCTCAATAAAAGCAGTTTTGTCAGCCAAGTTCTTGGCTGAAGTGTAAAAATAATTGAATAGCAAACTTGCTATTTGTCTCTTATAATGCTTTGGTAGAAAATACCTACCTTTGTTTACATAAACAATATGTTTGTTATCGTTAAACTTACTGTCAGAAGTTGACAAATTGTATTTATATACAGTTCTCTTAAAAACAGAATTAAAGTCAATTACATGGAATTTATTATTATATTGGCTAGTTAAATTGAGTTGTAAATTTATCTTATATCTAAGAGAATTTTCCACGTCTGGCACACCTTAAGTATGTTTATCAGTCGTCTAGATCCCATAACACAAGCTTATATTAGCTTAATTTGGGCTAGATGACGTTTTGTGATAATGTCCAAAAATATTTATACATAGGTACCTAATAGGCTATGCTATATACAAGTCATATCGATTAAAATTTCGTGAAATCGGCTCATAAACCATCTAATCCAAGTACTCTTGGGTCGTTTGTTAACGTCATAACTCTCGAGACTCTTAAATGACTCAAGTTTGTAATGAAAAGGTTTATTAATAAATTAGCTGTGTTACTAAATAAGTTTAAATTTGGTATATATGTTAATTTAGACGCCCATCAAACAATCATGTCTTTATATCAAAAGGCGTAGACTGAGGTTTTTACTCTTATTTTCTTTTTTAAGTCCACCTTCACGTCCATTGCCGGGATCCCCAGGTACGAACTTCAAGGAATTCCCAGTGGTGCTGGGCGTGGTGTTTATTCTGTCAACATTTGCACAGTCAATTCGACGCAATAGAAGGCCAGCTTAATCCCATATTCCTGATTAATTGACTGCATTTGTTTCGTCTAGTTCATCCGTCCTGATGAGCATGAGTTTGAACCTGAAGGTGTTAATAGGATCTTTATTAGCCTTTTAATTTATATATTACCTACATAATAGAGATATATCTTAATTCAATTATTTTAGTTGATTGTCCGAGACGCCCAGGACTTTAATTAGCTGTGCCATAGCGGCGGACACGTAAGATTTTGTTGTCTTTCATCAACATTTCATCACTAGGCAACGGGCTTCAATTTGTTTTTCAAAATTACAATATAGCTGCTACTTTTTTTCTATTAAAATTATTTGGCCATTTTGGACATAACCCATTATTAGTGACGGCAATATGCTTGCTGCTTTCGACAAACTGTACGTATGTACTCGTACGAATATCTCGGCCTCAAATATTTATTTTGATACGCACCCTTAGGCTGAGCCGTTACATATTTGTACAAGAACGTAACTCAGCTGACGTAATTCAAAATATTGTATTATGATGAGTGACGCACATAACGCACGATATCCGACATTAATTCCTAAGGGCGGATACAAACATTGCGAGTCATGCGTCGCACACGGTATCGTTTGCATGTGCTGTCTGGCTACGTCCACACAAGTTCCACACTCTTAGACCAAATCGACTCAACCTCCGGCCTAATCGACCAATCCTATGTTATGATTGTATGGTACTGTGTCGTAATTTTATAACTTGCAATATCGCATTGAGGAGACTGTAAAGATATTGTAAAAGTGGTGTTAAATAAATAAATAAAAAATAAATAAATGATGTGATTGCGTACTGTCTATTTTTTAGAAAACAGAATTGTAGTCGTAAGATAAATTAAACTTTAAGTTCATTGCTCTCCACGACTATTAAACCTCCTCACATTAAGGAGCATATGATGAGCACCCGTGCGATGCATATGCGTCACAAAGTCTGTATCCAACCAAAGAATGCAGGTAATTACTCCAATCCGCTTAATTACACTACGACGTAGGGTAAGTACCTATAAGCGGATTGGAGTTATATTATGATATTATTAGTAAGATACTATTTATATAGATACAACTAGGCGACGCCCGCGGCTTCAAAACCTTCAAGTAATTAAAAACATTCATCTTGAATAGCTCTATCTAATATAAAATAAACCGGCTAAGTACGAGTCGGACTCGGGCACAAAGGGTTCCGTACACCATTATATATAAATACGGCATAAAAATCACTTTTGTTGTATGGGAGCCCCCTATATTATTTATTATATTCTGTTTTTAGTATTTGTTTTTTATAGAGGCAACAGAAAGTCTTAAAGATCTAAGTATACACAGGGACACACAAACAGTAGAAGCGATTTTGTTTTGTACTATGTTAAGATTATGTCGGTCTTAAAGACATTAATACGTTATTTATTTATTAGAAAATGAAAGGAATAGTTATTACAAATCTTATAATGTACGTACGTGAGCAAACGTTTAGTCACAATTCATTCTCTAACCACATATCGCGCTTTACGTATCAAACACCTACAGAAATGTCTACATTTCTTGATAACAGCATACAAATAAATGCTGAGTGCTATGAACTATGAAAATAGAAGCCAATGCCGATACCACTCAACTATGACTATGTTTACAATAATAAGCATTTCATAGTCTGAATAGTAACTTCTTTGGCTTTACACTGATCTATACTTTTTTTGGTCTCAGAGCGTTAATTTCAGGAAGTATAGGTAGATACATAATGTATACCTATTTGTTAGAAATAAGTGGCGTTTTGTTCCTACATAAGTACACCTAAAGTAGCTCTTTTTTTGTTCAGAGACTTTTTAGCGGGCAATAATGAGATTTGAATATGGAACATGAATCTTCCATACTAATTCAACCGAAAAAAAAACAAAACGCGCGATCTTTTTTCATAGCTAGTGCATGTTTTGTTTTTTCATAGTCATTCATAGAACCGCCGAGTTCCGTAGTCGGCGGCCAGGCCGCCCCAGACTACGCCCAAGACTATCGTCCTCCATGATCGGGGCCTGAGGACGGCGGGATCGCCACCCACCGTCCTTACAGAAGCAGGCTAGAAGGGTTGCGTGCTGCGGGGCCTTTGCCCCATAGCACGCAACCAGATTCACTCACTGACGCGGGATAAAACCCGACCCCAATGACGCGGGATTCTCGTCCCGACCAAACACCCGCAGAGACCACAGAGGTGGTCAAAGTCCGCCGGGCGCCACTGGATATACCCTCTGCTAGTAACCAGAGACGCCCGGCAACGGACGTTAGAGCGGCCGCGGAATTATAAAAAAAAAAAAAAAAAAAAAAGTCATTCATAGAAGCCGATGAAAAGTAATATTGATGCCTCGAGAGTAAAATTTATTTGAATCTTTTTTAATACTTTGAATCCCTAAATATTGAATCCTTTGAATACTTTGACTTTAGAAGCCCTAGGTACGCTCGGGGAGAACCCCGTAGAAACTCTAGTATCCTTCGCTTCGCTCTGGATTCAAATAGCGCGTTCGACTACTAAATTTACTATTGCGTTTCTGTCCATTTATTGAATAAGGCTGTAATGTACCATATAAGCCCAATCCAAAGTTATGAGGTAACAAACATTAAAAAAACAGTAAAATCAATTTCTCTGACAAATAAAGATCAATAGAGTACGTGCAGACCGTAAATAGTTACAAAAAGGTTACAAATAGCTACCGATATTTATGAATCTGTCAGAAGACAAAGGTTTTAGTTGACAAACTCCTCCTTTTTAGGGTTTCGTAGTAAAAGTCTCGGAACCCTGATAGTTTTGTCATCTCCGTCCGTCCTCGGATTTCCTCCTAAACGGTTAGTGCTAGAAAGATGAAATTTTGCACGGATATGTGTATTAACTATTCCGAAAAAGTGCTGAAATTTAATTAAGAAAAATATATTTTTCTTGCGTCAATGATTTTTTTGATGCGGTTTTTAAGTTTTTAAAACATTGGGAGGTTGCTAAGACAATTACATTAAAGCGCATTTTTTTGTTAAAACAGAGCGAGTCTAATCGAATCTGAAAAAAATCATGATGGTAGTTAGTTCCATATGATGAACTTTAAAGGAAAACTATAACGGACCAGATCACTTTGTTAGTTTAGGAGTTATAAAGCATATAATTGGTATCTACGGAATCCTATATTATGCGTGGCCCGACACGCACATGGCCAGTTTTTTTTAAATAAAAACACTAAAACAGCGTTTGTAGAGCAATCTTTGACTTTTGACGTCGATATTTCGATAATAGTTATTATCTATTTTGTGAAAGTGATAATAGCACTATCATTAAAAATATCTGATAACAGAATAACTGAACTAAAAATCCCCCAGTAATGTTAAAAGTGTTGATATAAACGATCCACTTATAAATTAATCAGTGACCTCAACAAAAAACAGAAAAACCGTGTTCGAAATGACTGCGAAAAGAGATGTGATCCTGTATGCTTATTACCTGTCGTCATGTTCCTGGCGGGTACGAGCAGTGCTGACCTTTAAACAGATACCGTATGAAGAACGCCCTGTGGATGTTGTGAAGAACAATGATCATTTAACAAAAGAGTATCAAGCCATCAACCCTGCACAGAAAGTTCCAGCATTGGCTATAGATAATGAAATTATAGTAGAATCCATGGCCATCATTCAGTACTTAGAGGAAAACCATCCAAAGCCGGCTTTAACACCAGAAACATCATTTCTAAGAGCTCAAATGAGGGAAATTATTGAGACTGTGGTATCAGGCATCCAACCTCTGCAAAACTATGGTCTGAAGTCACACTTTGAAACCGATGAACAATTCGATAAGTTTACTAAATATTTTACAGAACGTGGTCTTGAGACTTTGGAAGAGTTACTGAAAAAAACGTCTGGGAAATACTGTGTTGGAGATCAGATAACTTTGGCTGATGTCTGCGTATTGCCACAACTGTATAACGCCGTTTGGAAATGTAAAGTGGACTTGTCAAAATACCCTACAGTTTCTAACATATATAAGACATTGTTAAAGGAAAAAGTTTTTCAAGAAACACACCCTAAATACATCAAATCCAAAATATAATAAGAGTACATTTTATAATACATATGTAAGTAATTATCAATATGCCTTTTATCTACTCTCATGTCATTAACTCCAAATTAAGAATTCAAAAGTTGACATATAAAGCCTATGATTATGAGACCGGTTATTTTATGATTCAGATTTTGTATGACATTTTTTGCAAATCTGTATCGTGAAGTAACTTTTTAAATTATTACGACAGAGTTGAATAAAGTTCTACTTGCAATAAACTTTTTGGTACAATTTGTTTGAAGAGTTTTTTTTTTATCAAACTATAAACCTATTCCGCGAAGAGCGCATGCGCGGTAGGTTAAATGACGTCGATTTTTTACTACGCTTTTATTAGCTTCCAAAGAGAATACAATACTACGTAAGAGTGTTAGCTTCACTTGTATGTTTGCTTGCTTATATGTATGTTTGTTTGTAACCGACTCTTTTGGGTTCGATTTTGCCCTACTTTGAACGATCAGATTTAATTCAAACCTTGCACACCTGTCAAAAGCCGATGACAATGCAATAATTCGATTGAAAATTAAAAAAAAAATCGGTTGTCTGTAAAGTCGGTTTACTGACGATAGTTGAACGTGACAACGTCATAACTGCCGAACGCGGAAATAGTCGGCAAGCCTCGTTTCTTTAAAACCTACTCGTGTTCTAATACACCTCCTTATGATACAGTTTTATAAACTACGAGTACTATAATAGTACTCGTAGTTTATAAAACTGTACTTATATACAATAAAGTACAGTAACATAATAATTATGTTACTGTACTTTATTGTAAATAATGAATTTTTTTTATGGGAAAAATGAGAACAAGGTTTTTATTTTTTGTAATACTTGTTAAATTGATCAAAGAAAAAACTGGCTAAGTGCGAGTTGGAATCGCGCACCGAGGGTTCCGTACAAACTTAAAAAAATATTTAGTGAGCACTGACACTTAAGCTTTGGTGACCTAAGATGACGGTGGTGTCATATAGCGGCCGTATACAGCGGGGAATTACCTCCTTCGGAAATCCTTAGAACATTTTCTATGCAGACGCGTTCTAGTGACGTCATTCCTATATGCTATATATATATATATATGTATTGCTATCTTAGGGAGCCAAGGTTTGCAAAGCCCTTCGGTTTCTGCTACTTGATGTCGTACTTATAGACAAATCTAACTCACGTGATTCATTCGTTCTTATCAAAGGATATCACTTACCACAGATTAGAAAGCCCAGATTAGAAATTTATTTATGTAGTACTTACATACAGAACTTGCAACTTCAAGTTGTCGCTGACGTCACGTATTTTTTGCGGTTGTTAGGCGAGTGACATAGGCCTGCTAATACCACAGAATAGGGAATGGTACTACGTAAGTATAATACAATAGATTTGACAGATTGAACTGTCTCGACCATAGATATAGTATGTAGAAAGATACACAAAGACATTTCAGAGGCAATCCCAAAAACAAAATGCAAATGTGTGGGTGTAATAGTGTTGTGTACACTATGGAATACGCAAAATATCGATAAAAAAATTGAGTGTTATTTCTAAGTAATACAATAGAATCTCACTAATCCGTTATACTTTTCGCCTGTCCTGTGAAGCTTGCCATATATTCAGGAAGCGCGCTTTCATGCTACTAACCCATCACGGCTAGACTAGGCTAGAAATATGACGTCATCGGTATACGGCCTCTCGACATACGTCCCACGCTTTCAACAAATGCTCACCGGTCAAGCCCTAGATTTAGCATTCCCCCTGTAAGGGTGTTCAAACCCATCCTAAGACTTACGTGTTGCGATTTACATTGTAAAATTGAACATTTAATTCTGATGTATGGCTTTGTTACTGAACCCACGGGGCCTTTTCATCATACTTACAGGGATAAATAATGTAGGAATCGAGCCTTTAAGTAAAACGCGACGGCATTTCCGCTTTATAAAACATTTCTTTTCAAAATGTTACTGCAAACAGAGCAGTTTATGTTAGGAGTCCAGTTTGTCTAGCTGCAATTTGTGTCCATTTATCACGCATTTGGGAATTAAGAGGAAACCTTACAAATATTAAAATATGTCTTCACTATTTACTCTACAGTGTAGAGTATCGTAATTTGTTGATTCATATTTTATCAATAAACTTAAAATGCTCTTTATCGTGTTTGCCAGTAACAGTTATTTTATGTTAAAGAATCATTACCTTTGCAAAAATTTGTTTAACAGCAAACGCCCGCGGCTTCGCCTGCTTGCCAAATTATATATCTTCCTCAGAACCACTCTATGCATTGGTAAAAACCGCATCAAAATCCGTTGCGTAGTTTTAAAGATCTATGCTTACATAGGGAAGGGCGGACAGACTTTGTTTTATACTATGTTATGATTTTATGAAATCCAAATAAAAATTTGTCTAATCTAATCTAAAATAATCACTCCGAAAAACAGGCGGGAACGTAAAACATTATACTTCTATTTGACATGGTTTATCGATATATCGATAATCGTGACGTCATCAGGTGGTCAAGCCCTATAGTAAAAATACTTTCTTCTATTTTACGTTAATTAATTCTTCATTGTGAATTGGAAATATTACTGCTCAATGTAAGGGTAGTCAATGTACTATGATTACAACTTTTCACTTATTTCATAAATACAAGACATAAACAAATATCTGTTATTTAAGAATTGCTGGAAAATTTTGTATTTACCTGTGAAACGTGTAATTATTTGGATTGTCGACTTTAGTCATATTACAATTACTTATACAACAAGACACCATGGATCTTAAATACACTTTTATTGAAAACAACCAAAGACCTTATAATACAATGGACATAGGATCTAGAACAAATCGCAAGAAAATAATGTACCGAGTCGACCTATACATTATACATAGGCATCATAGACCAACGCGGTCGTCGTATACGCTGTCGCCGTATACGACGGGACAAGGCATTATGCATTTTCCCGATACATAAAAGTCTGCCATGTTTGGTGCGGGGGGGGGTCATCGACACGCACACATTCTCAGACGCTCAAACCCAATCGGGTGCCACTACGAAACTCACACATGACAATAAGAATAACACATTAACATTTTCACAAACACATAATTATACATTTTGTATCATAACACTATAATGACAATACAAAAAGTTACCGCCCACTTGTGATGTAACAGTGTCGATACACGCTATCGATAAATTTGATAAATCGACTAGGTAAATCAGGTTTCAAAAAGGTCACTAAGGTGGATGTCGTTTATGAAAACAAGACTTTTTTACTATTTATAAACATATAAATAAGTATTATTTAGTAAAAATACAATATTTACAAAGTTCAAGAATTAAGACCAAAAATATTAACATCTGTGGGTTCCTTGCGCCTACCGCAGAACTTTCTGCAACCACCAGTAAAATTCATAACCTTGGTTGTGTCCAAAACTTTTGTAGGATCATTTTGGTACCCGTTGCTATTCAGAGGGACATTTCCTTGGATATCTCTAGCTAAAAAAAAATGATTAAGATTGGATTTTGGTTTGGGTATTGACCAGTTTCAACATTTTGTACAATATAATATAAAAATGTGTGACTGTGTGGTGTTGAAGGAGAAAAAGTGGACCAAGTGAAAGAGTTCGTGCACTGTGGGTCCCAGTTTACAAGGGATAAAGGGTATTATGACGATGATATTAAACGAAGAGTTTTGGCAGGGAATCAAGTGATTGGGTAACTGCATAACTTTATGAACAGTCAGAAGGTCCGGTCAGAAGGCCTGGTTGGATGTGCGTAGAGGAGAGTTTGTCCCTACACTTTTGTAAGGTAGTGAATATTGGGTGTGGCAGAAGAAGCATGAAAGTAAAATAAATGCAGTGTGCAGTGAAACTGAGAAGTTTGAAAAGTCTGGCTAAGGTGAGGAACAGCCGCGTGATACGGGAACTATGCGGTGTGTAGTGATCTTGATAAAGGGGTGCTTAAATGGTTCGGGCAGGTAGAAAAGATAGATGAAAGGAGGTTGATGAAACAGGTCAGTACACATGGCGGGTGTTGATGGAGAGGTTGGTAAGTAGAATACCATAGTCCAATGGAAAAGAGACCTAACTGTATGTTACAAATATAAAAATAGCGGGCTTAGTTTATGAGGCCTAGGTCCGTATTGCTAATGTGTATTAACAAAATGTTCATGCAAAGTCGCACTAGATAAAAAAGACACAATTTATTATCAATAGGTACTTATTAAACTGATAAATGAAATATTAAACTGATAAATGAAATAAAGGTTACATTATGGGTATTTACATTATTCTCAGATCAGAAAAAAATACCTTTAAATTGCTATGTAGGTACTAGTAACCTTTCTTGAGAACCACTCTATACATTGGTGAAAACCGTATAAAAATCCGTTGCGTAGTTTTAAAGATCTATGCATAGGCATAGGTACATACGGCAAGAAGTGACTTGTTTTATACTATGTTAAGATTACAATAATGATTATATTGAACCTCTTTGCATTTGAATTTTTTTATCGATATCTTACTTGGTACATCGTGTTGTCATGGCGACATATAACAAAGTAATTGTCAGGATTCCTATTAGCATGGCATCGGATGAGTTTGTCGATAATCAATGATCCGATGCCGATCCGATGATTCCGAGCGCCATGGTAAGGGAGAGTGACAACACTCATGTCAGTCGTTCGACCGATCAGCGGACTTTAGACACCATGTTGATAGAAACATCCAAATAAAATACTGTGATTATTGCAAATAAATAGGTTTAAAAAGAAATTAATAATATAATTTGATTAAATATTAGATAGAAATTAAAGGTAAAAACATCTTCTTGTAAACTTGATGTAGCAGATCGCTTTTACAGCAAAAAAAAAGTGTGTGTGTCAGCTCCGACGCACGACTGGAGTTTACTCCTTAAGTACGAGTATCTAACCATAACAAATTAGAAAGTTGCGCACTAGAGGTGCGCACCAAAAACGTGACACGATTTTCGTTACTTGTTAGTAGGTTTTACCCCTCGGATTTTTCTCATACCGGGCGCCTTATATATGAAAATCGATTCTAGTGTAACTAGATTTAGTCTGGTGAGTGGTCAAGACGCCCAATTGTTTTGTTTCTAGCTTATGCCCCAGTGGTCATAAGCATGTAGCAACGGGGAACGCTGATGAAGGCGGCGGTGTGCATAGGCATACATAGATATAAACTAATTTCATATTAAAATTTAAACCTTGATTCAACGGAATAGTGTTCACTTTTGTTTGCACTAATTTATCGCATTACGTAGCTTCTATCTGTCCGCCTGACTAATTCACCTTATGCAGCTTCTACTTGAGCTACGTGAACATAGAAACAATGGAGTAGGTTTATTTTGTTAAAGTCTTTTAAGGATTCCATGATATGTACCTACGTATGCGTAATAATTAATGTAAGACCATAATAAATTCCATAATCTTATAAATTGTAATTACTTGTTTATGTTAGACGAAATAAGCTGAAAAACTAATTAACGACTGACAAAGATTATTTGTTTTCGAATCAGTTTCATAATAAGTAACTGTAGTGTATGAATAACAAAAAGGGAATTAATGAATTTAACTAATTATAATATTATAAATGCCAAACTTCCTGCGGCTGTCAAAGTTCTTCCGCTTTCATTACTATTTTTATAACGCTATGTCGCTACGTCTACTACAAGATAGCCGTGTTTCAAGTGACTGAATTATTAGCTAAAACTGCGCGTCATTAATTTATTTTTATCTTATGGTTAATTTTTGGGATACGAAATTATTGGCTACTAGCTGATCACCGTGACTCCGCCCGCGAGATATAGTTATCTCGGCCCCGATCCCCGTGGGAATACATTACCGAAAATCCAAATAAAAAAAAAATAACAGTACATACACGAAATAAAATGACATGTGTAATTATGTAATTATATTTATGACAAAACAATGATACCCTGTGAAAATTAAAAACATTTTTGGGCTTATCTCCTCCATCCCAATCAAAAGAAAAAATTGTATTCAATTAAGGGATTCTTGTACAAGTATCATAAAGATCGGACCTCTTTTTGTTATGTCCATAAAATGAGCCGAACAAACAAGATTGTTATTTTTTGGATCAAAATATTCTTCTCGCCGTGCTAGGGCAATAATATTTTTCCATTGTGCACAGTGTACTGGATCCCGAGGAAAACAGAAATAGATATTGGTTCATATAACGAAAAAAAAATCATAAAGAGCCAAGGCGTCTCCACTATAATCTTTGTTCCAAATAGTTTCATCGCTATCGGTAATCCGAATAAATATGAATGGTCATTTTGTTAGTACATTATTCAGTGAAAATGAAATGGTTCTCTTTCTTTTTACTGAGCTTGGGATGAATTCGAACGAGACAGATAGATACTTCGGTATTGGACTGGATTGCAATATTTACTTTTGTCTTTTAATTTATTATCGACGAAATACTGTATTTTAAGTGAAATAATAAATTGCAAATGATAAAACAAAAGTTTATTTACTGAAAATATGATACACCGTCTTCAATTTGCTTTTTTTTCGTAGTTTTTACACGTTTTTACAATACAGTACGGCATTGCGCAACGTGTTGTCGTTCAGTTGTCAAAATCAAGACTGGCGCGCGATTGTTTCTCTTTTAGCGTTTTGTTTCTCTTTTAGTTCGGACACTTTTGAGCGATGATCCAAAATCCATTGTACATAAAATCATTGAAAACAACACAAGGATTCGCTTATATTTTATAAATCAAATTTTCGCCAGTTTACAAGATAAATGATCTTTTTGTTATTTGGAAAACTACGGAAAATTGTTGGCACTGACACTGACACATAGATAAAAGTACGTCATCGCCTATCTTTATTACTCATAGGAAATGTTCGAATGATGATGACTTCTCCGGACTTCTCTTTCCCACGCTCTGTAGGTCTATTAAAGGAGCGAAGCGAGCGCCGTCCCAAGTCTCTGGTCTCGACTTACTTTTAAACTTTCGTGTTTCTTTATCTAAGTACTACCTATATCTAATCCGAAGAAATATATTTATTAATTTATATAATATGCTTTATTGTACTACTATATAGAATTAATAACGCATTTCGCTGGTTAATGAAACTACCACGGGTGGTGCAGCGCCTCTGGTATATTTGCTGACGCAGAGGTTGACGGCTGTCGGCTTCCATGCTATAATGAAGAAAAGGATAGTGTCGTTGCGTAGTAGGCTCTGGCTTTGTAGAAATACGACAGTAATGTACTTGACACAGAATTTATTTTATATCATTGACAAGGAATGGATCCGGAAGCTGACATGTAATAATCATAATTTATAGTGTTGACAATATTGCTAAACCTGTGGATTAATATATTATCGTCTTGTACCCCCTGTGTAGCCATCAATATTGCTGATATAGCTATATAATTGTAATTATGAGTTGAATTTGAATTTTAAAATAACCATTATTTGACATGACATGTGTATAATTTATAATTCTTATGTATAATGGAAAATATTGACTGTATGTAATTGATTGGTATTGTATTTTAGTAATTTATATGGTTCTTCAAGGCCTGAATTAAATGATACATTATATTATATTATTATTAATGTATACAGAGCTTACTATTATATTTCTGCCAGGCAACCTTTGGATGGATAGATCTTGTAGAATGAAAAGGTAGGCGTTAGGTAAACAGGCTTAACTAATATAAATACTTAATACATACATATAGGTATATACTTAAACACATACACATTCACAGTGTAAACAATATACTATAGTTTGGAGTTTACTCGCAGTTCATAATGTCTTTATTACTATCTATAATAGGTTACTTACCAATAACAATCTCTCGTTTTGTCTAACACAGCATGTTTGTAGATGTCCTGCAAAAATACATTACTTTAATTATAGGTAATAAAGGAACTTCATCGCAGATCAACCTATTGCCAGTGGTGACATAGGAATTATTATGCCTAGCATAATAAAAAAATAGATACGTATGTAACCTAAGACAGGCAGATGACAAAAAATATACGACGTCATCAATAAACTTGGGATAGTCAACTCATAGATCAATTTGTTCGTTTTAATTGTGATCGCTACTAATGATACTTAGATAGTGTATAATAGTTTTATAATTGATTGATACGTCTGTTTTTTACTCAGCGGCCTAGGGTCGCGCGCGGCCGCCTCATCATTAATTGCCGGGCGCCCCGGGTAAGCACACTAGGGAATTGCCCTGTGGCGCCGGTGGACATTTACCGCCTATGAAAAGAGAGTGTATCGGGTGGTATTCCACGTCTTTAGGGGTCGGGTTTATCCCGCGTCTGTGAGTTAGGGGACCCATATCACACAACCCTTCTGGCCTGATTATGTAAGGACGGTAGGTTGCTAGTTGCTATCCCATAGTAGTATTGCTGGTCCTGCGCTTATAGGCAAGCGGCAAATTTATTGTTGATTTATTATTGATTGCCCGTTTGAATCCTGTCAAATAGCACGCGCTTTATACGAGTTGACGCGACTCTACATGCGTATAATAGTGTATCTTAACTCGGAAAAACGCTACGCTATTTTACGATTTGAAAAATGTATATTTTCTCATTTTGAAAAATAGTTAGTTGAAGCTTAAGATCTGAGAAGTATTCTGCCGCAGGGTTTTTTTGAAATCGATCAAAACTCGCCGAGATAAAAAATTTTGAATTTGATCATTTTTGCGCTTTAAAATGGTTGGGACTTTTTAAAACGCATTTTTTTTCGAAAAAACCATAACAGTAAAAGTGTCTTATTTTGCCCGTTTTACCCTTAGAAATAATTTTCCAATATAAAAACCAACTTTTATCAGTTTACAAATTGATTTGTTCATAATAATTAATAGCCCACCGGCACAGATTTTGTTTTCTTACCAATTGACTCCTTTTGGTCCAAGGTTTACAAAAAGTACAAACTTGTACAATCACCTTTTTAGTGATTGGTCAGTCATTTTCATTTCTACGCACTTTGTCGGGGGTTTGCCGCTTGCCTATTAGTGAAGTTTACTTTGCGCCGCCTCCGCGTCACACTTCGAAACTCAGCGGGGAGGGTACGCTCCCTCTCTCTCGGCTGCCTCCTTCACGAGCATAACCTGCTCTCAGAAGGACACGGCCATGTTCCACTGTCTCCCGCTGGAGACCATGACTCGTAGCAGATTGATACGTCTAGTTTAATATGCTTAACAAATTGCCACTATTACCTACTACTGATTTGATATCAATGCATGCAGTATCCGATTACTACCTTGCAGGTATAGTCTTAAGAAGAAGCAGAGAAGAAAAGCACAGACAACGCTTTGATATCTACAGATTATTGAGACGGGCATTTTCGATAATGAACTGGAATTATTTCTCTTAAGCTCATACGTTAAAAAAATGTTTTTTTGGAGTTTACTCCTTAAGAATCGATTTTCATATATAAGGCGCCCGGTATGAGAAAAATCCGAGGGGTACTACCAAGTAACGAAAATCGTGTCACGTTTTTGGTGCGCAACTTTCTAATTTGGCTGTGAGTGTATTAAGATTATTATTATTGTTATACTCATTTATTCAAATTATTCTCTTAACATAATTTTTTTTACAATATTTATATGAAAAATTACATATAATATTATAAAAAAATCCATGTCAGACCACCACCAGTAGCGGAGCAGGGCCCAAACTACCAGCGGTAGAGGTCACAGACTGAGAAACCTCCTAACGATGCGTGCCGTGTCGAGGACGACAGCCTTCTGTATCTGACCCTTGATCCAACAGTCTAGCGAGAGTCTCTTGAGATGTTGATCGAGACTCTTCGCTATTAGTCCATTTGCCGAAACGACTATCGGGACAATGATCGTCGAGTCTACGTCCCACATGGCGGTTATCTCGAAGGTCAGATCGAGGTACTTAGAAAGTTTGTCCTTCTCTGCCTTAACGAGATTCTCGTCATGTGGGACGGTGACATCGACGAGCACCGCCCGGCGCTGAGCCCGATCAACCAACACGATATCAGGCCTATTGGCAACAATAGTCCTGTCCGTGATGATTGATCGGTCCCAGTAGAGCAATGCACGACCATTCTCGAGAACTGGCTCTGGTGTGTACTTATAGTACGGTACCTCGGACTCAATAAGGCCGTATTGAAGAGCAAGTTGCTGGTGGATGATCCTGGCCACTTGATTGTGCCTATGCAAGTACTCGGTGTTAGCAAAATACGAACAACCGGAAATAATGTGGCGAAGTGATTCACCAGGACGGTGGCATGCTCGACAAATGTCGACCGTACCGTCCTTAATGATATATTTCCTATAGTTGTTCGTCTTGATAACCTCATCTGCAATTGCACAGGCAAAACCTTCAGTTTCCCCAAAGAGGTCACCGAAACGCAGCCAGTTCACTGAAGCGAGCAGGTCTACGTCGGGTCCTGTTAAGACCCGGTAGAACCGCCCGTGTAGCTCCTTACTCTTCCATACGTCCCTACGGTCTTCAGTACCTAGCACCTTTGGTTTACGCCAGTTCTCGTTAGCCAAGGAGAGAGGTGTCAGGCCCTTGTCAACCATCACAACATCGCAACGAATGCCACACCCATTCTGTAGGAAGTAATTCCTCAGACTGCACACTTCACGGTTATGGAGGTTCTTGGCATTCAAAAATCCTCTACCCCCCAACTTCCGTGGAATGTACAGTCTCATGACAGAAGATCGTGGGTGTAACATTCGATGCAATGTCGGTTGTTGACGGACTCGCCTATCCAGGGCGTCTAGTTCCGTTTGAGTCCACCTAAGTATGCCAAAGGAGTACAACAATAAAGGCATTACCCAACCGTTGAAAGCCCGCATTTTGTTACCCCCAGACAAAAAACTATTAAGAACTTTTGTCAGTCGGCCAAAAAAACGGTCTTTCACCGATTTCTTAATATGCTCTACCGCTATACCCAATGACTCTGACATACCTAGGTATTTGTATGTTTCGGTCTCGGTGAGAGATCTGAGAGTTATTATCTCAGAAAGTTGTAAATTCGGTGAATTTACAACCTTCCCCCGCTGTACATGCATGACCGCACACTTATCAACACCGAACTCCATCTTAATGGCATTACTAAAACCTTCCGTAGTTTTTAATAATGCCACCAAATCTTGGTGTTTCAGTGTAAATAGTTTGAGGTCATCCATATACATCAGGTGAGAAATAACCTCACCCCCTCTACGAAACCGATAGCCTAGCCCTGAATCCTTCAGCAATGTGCTAAGTGGATTCAGTGCTAAACAGAACCACAATGGACTCAAACTGTCGCCCTGGAATATACCACGCTCAATCCTAATCAAGTCACGCGGACCAGAAGCGCACTCACCACTACCTGGTTGACGAAGGACTGTGGTCCACTGCCCCATACACGAGACTAAGAAGGATTTAAGAGTCGGATTAATTTTATACAACTCTAAAATCCTCCCCAGCCATGAATGAGGCACCGAATCATAGGCCTTCTTGTAGTCAATCCAGGCAGTAGAGAGGGCGCCCTTACTCCGCTTAACCTGTTGGCTAATGGCCATGTCAATAAGGAGTAGCTCCTTAGTACCACGTGACCCAGCCCTACATCCATTCTGAGCACTATTTAAGATGTTATTTGACATTATATGTGAGTTTATTTTAGATCTCAGAATAGATGTAAGGAGCTTGTAGATGGTAGGTAAGCAAGTGATAGGTCTGTAGTTCTTAGGTTCCGTGGTACTACCTGATTTATGGAGCAGGAAGGTGATGCCAGTGGTCATGAAAGCGGGTAAGGAACCAAACTCGAGGGCTTCTTGATACTGTGTTGCCAAGCGTTCATGCGAACTACGAACCCACTTTATCCAAAAGTTGTGCAATCCGTCCGGCCCAGGACTTTTCCAGTTCGGTGCCGTACGCATTGCACAACTGACGTCTTCGGAGTCTATTGTAATAGACCTACACCGAGCCGGGCAACGATGTTATCTGTCACACAGCGATTACGCGATTACGGACAGTTCCAGCCCAGGTTCAGTGATAGTGGTCGTCCACCGAGGCAATCAGTACGGGAACAAGAAATGATACTGGAGTTCTTTGAGGATAATCCCGCCGCAAGTACCAATGACGCGCTACGGTTTAATGTATCGCAGTTCTTCGCGTGGAGTGTCATTCACAACGAAGGCAAATATCCGTTCCATCATCATCGTGTCCAGAACTCACCGACCAAGCGCGCGCGAACGTGCGTGCGTCGACCGTTTAGTTATGATGTCTGCTACCTACCCCTGGGAGAAAGCTAGTTCTTTACAAATGCATGTATAATAAAATTGTAAGTGGTCGATATCTGTACATCGAAGATATAATAGAGAAAGTGTTGTAGGGGCTTTGTGAACGCAATAGAACCCGAAACAATGGTTTTTAGACATAAAACTTTTTTGTCTGTTTATCTGATTGTCTGTTTGTCTGAATGTTTGAACACGCTAATCTCAGAAACGGCTTAACCGATTTGAATGCGGTTTTCAGTAATGCGTTGTGGTTTATTGAACAGTTATATATTGGTAAGTACAGATACAGATAGACTAAAAACTACTTATTTCAATTTTTATTGCTGTTTTCTATGATTTCATTCTTCTTTTATTACATAGTCAAGGCTCATCAAAATTTTACTGAAACTGTATACTGTAAATATTATTTATATATTAAGGAAAATTACGCAAATAAATCCTGAAAGATGTTTGAGCGCTGCGCTGTCGAAATTAATGTCAACTCGTAGATATTTAATTAGATTTAAGTAGGCACATTTTTATTTTGATAATATAATATGAATGAGATAGTATTCATATTCTTCTCAGCAGAAATAAAGGTCCAGTTTCAGTAAATTATTATGTAGAATCCAAATAGAACCGTTTTATTTTAAAACAATGAAAAATATGATGTTGAATTTTAAGATAATAATACAATGATTTATGACTTTATGAACCATTAGACAATTAACTTTTTTTACTAGGTACCTGTTGTCATTAGTTTAAAAGACCTTGTTGACTTAAATGTAAGTAACTAGCTGTTGCCCGCAGCTCCGCCAGCGTGTTATAGTTTTCTTGATCACCAGTTACTGATTTATTATGTATAGCTGTTGCCTGACATAACTTTTTTATTTATGAACCGATTAAATGTTAAGTTGAATAAACCACAACGCATTACTGAAAACCGCATTCAAATCGGTTATGCCGTTTCTGAGATTAGCGTGTTCAAACATTCAGACAAACAGATAAAAATTCTAAAAACCATTGTTTTGGGTTCAATTGTGTTCATAAACCCCCCTACAACAGTTTCTCTATTATATCTTCGATGTACAGACATCGACCACTTACAATTTTATTATATGTATGCTTTCCAAATCTACTTAAAGTTTACTTAGAAGTTTTATATTTTTCTATCCCCACAGCAAACTATTTTAATTGAACAAAAAGTTCCACCTAGATCTCCCGCTTTCCTCTCAAACGGCTAGTCCTAGAAACAGAAAACTTTGCTTCGATATGTGGATATGTGTATTTAAATAAATCCAATGATAATTACTCCAATTATTTTATCATTAACATCACTTATGTCATGCTTAAAACTACATCAATATAAAATGTCAACTATTATTAAGTATTAGCAGGCCTATGTCACCCGCCTAACAATCGCAAAAAATACGTAACGTCTGCGACAACTTGAAGTTGTAAGTCGGTAAGGGTTGTCTCTTGTTTGTGACCAACAATGACCATAGAGTTGATATTGAGGTACTTTCCTGACAACCCTAACGTTCGAATTATGTTCATTGTTAACAAAAGAATGTGCTTTAATTAACGTCGGATTGCAAGTTCCGTATGTAAGTACTATTCCCTATTTTGGTATTAGTATTTTGGTAGTAGCAAATTAGTCACAAGAGAATGTCAGTTTTTTTCAATTTATTTTATTGATACGAGTACAATATACCTACCATATACTACCTATTACAATATTATCTGCCAAAGATAACTAATACCGGTATAACATATGTGTTATCAACAGTTCCAACTAATATTATCATAACTACAGCAATAAATATTGCATAAATAGTAAACAGATGTATTTTATTTATATCCAGAGCGCTCACGAGGTATTCAAACGTGTTTTAGTAAATGCAATCCACAATAAACACATATACATAATCTATACTTATAATAAATCTGTAGAAGTGAAAATTCTGTACATTGAAAATATCAAAAAAATAAATGGCAGGGGGTGTTACTAGACCGACACCGAACCCAAAAATGTGATTAAAAAATTTTTGTCTGTCTGTTCAGGCATCACGTCACATCAAACATCACAAACTACTGGTTCGATTACGATGAAACTTGGTATAATTATTCTTTAATATCCTGGGCACCACACTGGGTACTTTTTATCCCGGAAAAGTATATACAATAAAAAACAAACTTAATTTTGCGGTTCGATCCCTTGACCCGAGTACTGTACCAACCGCAAATAATAAGTTTGTCGTAGGTTTTTTTTATTTTTTATATTCGGTTCGCCAAATTGACGCCGTCCGCCTGGTGGTAAGTCGTGACGACGTCTAGCGATTGTGGGCCACTCTCACAGCACATACGATAGAGAGTGGCCCTCAACTTGACGACCTACTGATGTGCCTCTTCACGCTCCGCTTAAAGAACCCAGGGTTATATGTGGGAGGAAACACGTGCACAGGCAGTGCGTTCCAGGCCACTATCGTTCGGCAGAAAAACGAACGGTTAAAACGTTCGGTTCTCGCGAACATGCTATCCACTGTGTGGGAGTGGCATCTCTGCCCGGCACGCGTTGTTCGGGATCGGAAGGAAGAGGGTGGGATCAGATTGAAGAGCTCTTCAGAACAGGTTACGTCACCCGCAGTGGAGTTCACTATTAATGGTTTTTACTTTTGTCTGAATGTTTGAACACGCTAATCTCAGAAATAATTTGATTTTTTGATTTGAACTTGCGGTTCGGTTTTCAATCGCTTCATAAATAAAAAAGTTATGTAGATCTAAAGTAACACGCAGGCGGAGCTGCGGGCAACAGCTAGTACATAATAATAACTTTGCCATCTTATTTCTTACCATTTGTGTCCATTCAAAGGTTGCCTGTAAGGGATCTCTTTTAGTGATAAGGCCGCCATTTGTACATTTTCATACGATGCTTCTCATATTTATTTGTATTGGTGTACAATAAAGTTTATTCTATTGTATTCTATTCTATAAGCAAGAATGATTCAATAACATCTTATACAAGTAAATAATAAATTGAGAGTATGGTAGTTCAGGGTTGTTACGTACGCCTAGTATATGGGGACCGCAGCGTCAGCATTCACCTAGTGGGTGCATCGCAACAGCGCATAGCGACTACGTGAAGTGCAAGATCAGCAGAACGTGCTACAATACGAAACCGGACGTTTCAACGGAAATTACCACATGTCACAGCTCATATTTGTTTCACACTTCGAGCTGATATCATTTCTTTTGTAGTTTGTACTTAGTAATTAAAATTATTATAAATAAATTGGTTTTTTTTGGAACCTTCGGCTGCAATTAACATAATTGGCGCAGTCGGTAGGATAGTCGTAAATTCAGTGCATCAAGCAAGGACTCCGGCTATCCTGAATCTACGTTGCTGCAGCTACGAGGCGAATCCAGAAATAGATTCTTCCGAGAATAAAACAATGCAGTAAGTACTTGAATCTTTCAAGTCCTTATCCTTTTACCCATAGGTCTTATCTAATATATTTAATTGTGTGTCCTAATTATATGTGTGACCCTATATCCTGCCCAATCTAGTGCATGATATTTTGATAGAATTATTAGTGTATTTTATAGGTGTGTTAATTTAATCATTCAAGATTTTTCACCCTAGAGAGTCACGTAGTGTTAGGTTAGATAACGATAAGAATAGAGTTTTTGACGAGCATAGGAATTTAGACAGTATCTCCAGCACAATGATGGCCGAGCCCATACCTGATGTCGATGCTATATATAAATCTCTCAGATTAGTGCCCGAATTCGATGGTAACCCACACGTGTTAACACGATTTGTAAAATTATGTGACCAACTTGTACTAACCCATTTTAATGCGAACCCAGGTCATGAATTAACTAATTTAGCTCTTCTTAACGGTATTTTAAATAAAGTGACAGGCCCCGCCGCGCGGTATATTAACGCTAACGGTATCCCAGAGACCTGGCAGGGAATAAAATCCGCACTTATAAATAATTTTGCTGATCATCGCGACGAGACCGCTCTGTATAGTGATTTGTCCATGCAAACCCAGGGTTCTAGCACCCCTCAAGAATTTTATGAAAGGTGTCAAAATCTTTTTAGTACTATAATGACCTATATTTCGCTACACGAGACTTTCCCCACTACCATACAATCTAAACGAACGTTATACCAAAAATTAACCCTTCAGGCTTATTTGAGAGGCCTTAAGGACCCATTAGGATCCCGGATACGCTGTATGCGGCCCGATTCTATGGAGAAGGCTTTAGAATATGTACAGGACGAATTGAACACATTATACTTACAAAATCGTAACGATAGCGGCTCCTTTAATAGAAAGGATTGGTCAAGGCCACAACCAAATAATTTTAATTTACCCATTAATAATTTTACCCCAAAACAACCATTCTTTAATTTCCCTAGCGCACCTAGGCAATCGATACAACAAATGTTTAACGCCCCTGGCCCTTCACGGCAACAGTCATTTCAACCCCCAACACAGGGCTGGAGACCTAGCAATAACAACGGGTTCCAACGACCCCTAGGACCGTCCAGAACGCAGCAGATGATGCGCGCCCCTTTACCTAACCATAATCCTCAGAGTAATGTTTTTAAGTTACCTAATAAATCTCAACCCCAACAGTCGTTTAATGGCCCACGCCCTATGAGCGGCGTAAGTCATTTTATACCGAAAACACTACCACCTAGTGGACATAATTGGCAGAAATTCGGCAATCCACCCCCCAATAACTATTTTAAAACGCGCGATGCTAATTTTAATCAGTACGACGACTCTTACGAATACTATAATTACGACGATAGTTATTATTACGACGATAATTACGAATACCAACCATATCAGGAAAATTACTGTAGTCAGGAGCAGTATGAAGAACCAGCAGCTGTGATCCAGGAATTGGACCAGGCCTCAGCATGTAACGATCAAAATTTTCAGATAGAACCCCAGTTAGAAAAACCAATATAGAAGTAAATTTTCAGATACAGAGACAGTTAGGTTATATTCAACTTTATAATCCGCCACTTAAATTTTTAATTGATACTGGAGCTAACTTATCGACTATCAGTCCCGAAGCTGTGGATAGATATTTTGGTAATATGCCCCTAGATTATGACCCCATTGAGATAACTAATATTCATGCTACTAAAACTTGTGACTATTCTATTAGCTTACCTTGTTTTCAGGAATATGGAATTAATGACTGTGTAAATTTATCTGTGTACAAATTTCATAACTTTTTCGATGGTCTTATAGGTTTAGATATTCTAGATAAGTGGGATTCCACTATTGATTTGAAAAATAAATTATTAAAAACAAAAAATGCTCAAATACCGATACATATGTACGATTCTAAAAACGCAAACTGGTATGAGGAGATTATACCTGCAAATTCTTCTAAATTAGTTAGATTACCAATCAATACAAAGGATGGTGAAGTATCAGTGGAGAAACAGATGATGTGTAATTGCATAATTTTAGATTGCTTAACAACCGTTATAGATGACCGTGGTTGGGTAGAAGTTGCCAACCCTACACGTAATGATATTATATTCTCACTAGACCGCCCAGTAGAAGCAGAATTATTTCACATTGATAAAAATTGTACTCAAATTTATTCAAGCCGAACAGAAGCTATTTTATCTCGTCTTCGCACTAATCACTTAAATCCAGAGAAACTTGCTAATTTACGAAATCTTTGTAGTAATTACGCCGATGTGTTTTACCTTGATGGTGAACCATTGACATTCACTAATAAAACTAAACATAAAATTAGAACCACAGATGAAATTCCAGCCCACACTAAAAGTTACAGATATCCGTATGTTCACCGGCAAGAAGTTAGAGATCAGATAAATAAAATGCTTGAACAGAATATTATCCGTCCTTCAGACTCAGCCTGGAGCTCCCCAATTTGGATTGTACCCAAAAAAGGTGACGCTTCCGGTAAAGTTAAATGGCGTCTTGTCATAGACTTTCGAAAGGTTAATGAGAAAACGATTGATGATAAATATCCCATTCCCAATATAACAGATGTCTTAGATAAACTTGGTAAATGTCAGTATTTTACAACTCTAGATCTAGCTAGTGGATTTTATCAGGTGGAGATGGACCCTGATGACATCCATAAGACAGCATTTACAGTAGAAAATGGACATTATGAGTTTCTCAGAATGCCCATGGGTTTAAAGAATTCACCTTCCACGTTCCAGCGCGTCATGGACAACGTCCTTAGGGACCTCCAAAACCGAATATGTCTAGTGTACTTAGACGACATCATTGTATTCGGAGTTTCTTTGCAAGAACATATGTTAAACTTAGAAAAGGTATTTCAAAAACTACGTGAATCGAATTTTAAAATACAGATGGATAAATCTGAATTTTTAAAATTAGAAACCGAATTTCTTGGCCATGTAATTTGTAGAGATGGTGTCAAACCAAACCCTAATAAAATTCACGCTATTCAGAATTACCCCATTCCAAAAACAACTACCGAAATCAAACGATTTCTTGGACTCATTGGTTACTACCGAAAGTTTATACCGAATTTTGCTCGAATAACTAAACCACTCACACAATGCTTAAAGAAAGGATCTAAAATAACACTTGATCAAAATTACACTAATTGTTTCGAACATTGCAAAACCCTTCTTACCAACGACCCAATTTTACAGTATCCAGATTTTTCAAAGGAATTTATCTTAACTACCGATGCTTCTAACGTAGCAATAGGTGCCATTCTATCCCAAGGTAGTATTGGAATAGATAAACCGATAGCATACGCTTCACGTACCCTTAATACTAGCGAATTAAATTACAGTACAATAGAAAAGGAACTTCTGGCAATTGTTTGGTCTACGAAATATTTTAGACCGTACTTTTTCGGACGTAAATTTAAAATAGTTACATATCATAAACCATTACAATGGGTTATGAACTTGAAAGAACCAAATTCACGATTGACAAGATGGAGATTAAAGCTCAGTGAATACGATTTTACAGTCGTCTATAAACAAGGGAAAAATAACACCAATGCCGATGCCCTTTCACGAATCGAACTTCATAATGAAGAACGATCGTCTATAGTAGTTCACCCGTCTAGCTCAGTACTTCCGTTAGATGAGTCACGAACTATTACAGCTTCAGATGTTGATGCTGACTCTCGAACAGCAACCGTACATACCGACGCCGAAAATCCTATTCTTGAAGTGCCCATCACTGACGATCCATTAAATAAATACACTAAACAATTAATTTTTAATCTAGTAGGAGATATTAAAGCCAGACCAGTCTTAACCAAACCTTTTCTTACACACACTAAAATTAACTTACAAATTTCCGAATCAAATTTAGAATATGTAAACCCAAAAATCAAAACCGGATTGCTCATAAATCCACCATTAGCTATGTATCAGATTATACCTATTATACAACGTAACTTCAAAAACTCGTCCATGAACATAGTCTTAACAAAAAGGGAAATAGAAAATGTCAGAGAATACCTGAGACAACAAGACATAATTAATAAGTACCATGATGGTAAGACCAATCATCGCGGTATTAAAGAATGCTACTTAGCTTTATCTCATAAGTATTATTGGCCGAAAATGAAGGAGCAAATAACAAAATTTATTAGCGAGTGCACAATCTGTGGTCAAGCTAAATATGACCGTAATCCTATAAAACAACAGTTCAAAGTAGTACCACCCTCAACGAAACCTTTTGAATTAGTACACTTAGATTTATTAACCATTCAAATTGAAAAATTCTTAACTATTGTAGATTCATTTTCTAAATATGGACAGGCCTATTATTTGAGAGATGGGACTGCAGTAAGTGTTTTACAGGCTATACTTAACTTTTGTACTCATCACGGTATACCGATTACTATGGTAACGGATAACGGTAGTGAGTTCACAAACCAATTAATGGCAGAATTTGTTAGACTCCATAAAATACAGCATCATAGGGTAGCCCCCCATACACCTAACGAAAACGGAATTGTAGAAAGATTTCATTCCACCATTTTAGAACATTTACGTATTTTAAAACTTGTACAGAAAATAGATTCAGTTATTAACATTATGCCTTATGCTATTCTTGCCTATAATAATAGTATTCATACTTTTACTAAATGTAAGCCGATTGAGATAATCACAGGACACTTTGATCCTCGTGATCCTTTTGACATAGATATAAGCAGTCAGTTGTTACAGCAGTACAAGGTTAATCATAAAGACAAAATGAAAATAGCGTATAATACCATTCATGATTTATGTAGCTCTAATCGTCAAAATTTAATGGAAAATCGTAATAAGAACCGTGAACCGGAAATAGAATATGCTCCCGAACAACAAATCTTTGTCAAAAACCCAATAGCTTCCCGTCAAAAATTAGCACCCCGTTATACACACGACACGGTAATGGCAGACCTTCCCATTCACATATATACACGAAAGAAACGAAGTCCTGTGGCAAAACATAGGTTAAAGCGTGTCCCTAAAACTAATAAATTGTTACAGAGCGATCCCGATAATACTCCTGTTCCTACGACCAGCACTAACTCAGGAGATAAAACTTGAAAATTTGGATAGTGCGCCTGGGATACTCCCTTTTAGACTAGGCCAAGCACGGATCCTATCCTACTACCATTCGTTCTTGCAATATGTCGACCTACAAGAGTTGCAAGAAAAAGTGAATTCTATTAATAATCAAATAGTTAGCATTTCCCCCGAACTTAACAACAAAACACAATCTGTATTTCAGCCTCATTTAATGTATCTTAAATCTAAACTTAATAGTGTTTCAGATCAACTTCAAACATTCGAAACTAGTCGAATCAAACGAGGACTCATTGATGGCCTCGGATCTGTAGTTAAAAGTATAACTGGACATTTAGATTACACGGACGCTTTACACTATGATCAGGCTATTAAAAACATCCAAAGTAACGAGAACAAATTAATTACAGAATTCAATAATCATGTTAGTTTAACTAAAGATATGTCCGCACAATATTCGAAAATAATAGATAGTATAGTAGATAATCAACAGAAAATGGAAACTCTAATAAATAAGATAAATAAAAGCGATACTAGTAGGGAAAACGATTTCATAAAATATGCCCATTTAGCTCAGTTACTAATAATACTAGGAGATAACATAGACTCAGTTTCACAGGAATTAACTAGGTTACAAAATATATTAGCATTTATTAGAACATCAACTATGCACCATTCGTTCTTAAATTCCCGGGAAATACGCAACTTAACGGATAGGTTAGGTACTTTATATGGTAGTAATAAGTTAGTAGATTTAGATACTAGGGAATACTATGATGTAATTAGGTTAGGTTCATATTATGTAGGTAACGAAATAGTTATAGTATAAAAATTTCCCATTTTTACACCCCATACATATGATTTATATAAATTATCTATTGTACCCAATTTAAACCACGAAATCCTGATCCCATCATCTCCATTCCTAGCCGTCCATCAGAAAGATTTCAAGTACATAGAGGCTGAATGCCCGAAGACCGGTAACTGGTTTCTATGTGAAGAAAAACGGAGTCTGCAAAACCGATCTTCTCAAGACTGCATACACCAACTCATCACTACCCAACAGAAAAAACCAAAGTACATCTCTCCTGCGGACAAGATTTCTACAAAGAATACCAAGGCAGCTACCTCGCTATAATCCCACAAGCATGCTATCTAGAAACCACAGAGTTCACTATCGCTAACATCAAGGACCGACTCAAAGGACACGTACTGACTATTACAGATCTACCCAAAGGACCAGAGTATAACAATTCTAAAGCCACACTTAAATTAAACTCTATAAAACTGGACCATCTACACGCCACCAACATAAAGATCTCGCAACTCCCAATAATCAACCTCGAACCAATTGATACCATGATATACCATACTACCATCCCCCTGTACGTAGTAATGATTGGCGTTTCAGTAACTATCGCTATCTTACTTTATCGAAGATACATCTCAAGAACCGCATCTAAGCAGATTGAACAACAAGAAATTAAACTACAAGACACATACACAGTTCCAGTACCAAGGACAAACGGAAATCAACCCCCACCTCAATTTACGACGAAATTCATCGGTGGTGGCTGTTCTTCGGGGGGAGGTGTTACGTACGCCTAGTATATGGGGACCGCAGCGTCAGCATTCACCTAGTAGGTGCATCGCAACAGCGCATAGCGACTACGTGAAGTGCAAGATCAGCAGAACGTGCTACAATACGAAACCGGACGTTTCAACGGAAATTACCACATGTCACAGCTCATATTTGTTTCACACTTCGAGCTGATATCATTTCTTTTGTAGTTTGTACTTAGTAATTAAAATTATTATAAATAAATTGGTTTTTTTTGGAACCTTCGGCTGCAGTTAACATAATTGGGTGTTGTTTTTAACGAAAGCAGACAGGTGGACAAAAATAAAAATACCTTAACAAAATTTTTTCTTCTTTTTAGGGTTCCGTAGTTCAAGTTTCGGAACCCTTATAGTTTCGCCATGTCTGTCCGTTCGTCCGTTATACTTTCCTCCCAAACAGTTAGTGCTAGAAACATGAAAATTTGCATGGATATGTGTATTTACTACATTGACAAAGTGCTAAGAGAAAATATTTGTTTTGGGTACCTCCCCTACACGTAACCAGAATTCGTTTTTCTTTTCTTGCGTCTACGCCAGAGTGTGAGGTATCCTTAGATAGGTATTTTAAAAACATACAGAGGTTACCCGCAAGATGAGTTTTGATTTCTTTATAGCTCATTTTTTTGTGAAACAGAGCTCATTTTTTCATTCGTTCCTGTAAGGGCGAGTTAAAGCTAGGGACATTAGTTATTGTCAAGGATGACAAACTCCCTCCTCTAAAGTGGCGTCTAGGAAGAATTACTGCTGTGCATGCTGGAACTGATGATATTGTTCGAGTCGCAGACATTCGCACGTCTGCAGGAGTCAGTCGAAGAGCATTCAACCGAATCTGCCCATTGCCCGTTTGCACTTCACTTGATGGTTGAAAGTGTGCGTTTCAACGTCCGGGAGCATGTTAAGGTGCCTTCGCCTTTATTAATAGCAAACCAATTGATGCGTTAATTGCATTCCGATATGCACCAAGTTTTAAACGGTATACCTTTCGTTAACATAATATTTGTAATCCTAAAATGTTTTGGCACAATGAATTTGGCATACTTTTTTTGGCATAATTATACTTGGTCATAATTGATTTTTAGCAGCATATGTACTGTGGCATAATTATATTTAGGTCTAATATATTTATGCATAGTTATAATTTGCACAATGTTTTTAGGCATAGTGTACAGTCGCCTAATAGTATATATTACTAAAATTGAATAGGTATAAATTAATGAAATGAATGAAAAATAAAAAAAGTTACTTTAACCAGTATTTCCTGTATTTTATAGTGTCAAAGTAGGTTTAGGTGCGGCGGGGGTGGCCCTCGGGCCACCCCTAAGCCGCCTTTTAATTATTTTACATAGTTACTTATTCTGCGTAAGATGATTATGACTATATTCATTATAGTTTGATACGTTTATGCCTTTATAAAGCTATGCTTATAAATTTTATGCTTAAATATGATTATGCTAATTTTATTTATGATTAAGACAAATATGCTAAATTTGTTATGGATAAAAAAAATATGCAGAAATATCATTAGTCTAAATTACCATATGCCAAAATATTTTATGGTTATATTTTTATGCAAATGGATAGTGAACCGTTTTAAACACCGTCATTATTGTCGGTAGATTTAAGTTAACTTTTTGTAATAATTGAGTATTAACTATCTCAATATACAGTTGTACACGCTCCATTCATCTGCCGTTTTATTTCGCTCAATTTCTAAGCTAATCCAACATATGCATACATATTGCCATGTTCATTTTTTTAGAAAGGGGGGAAGGGGTGGGGGCGGGATACGTAAACTGTCTTTTCTATCTTTTTATTGTCTCCATTTTTTTTTCTCTACATAATTGTAAAATTGTTAATTTTCTCTGTTTCTATGGATAGTTTGGTATAGAAGATTTGGTCATCTGAACAGCAAAGATCTCAACGTGATGAGAGATGGTGCAGTAGAAGGGATGTCATACTCGGACAAGGCTCAGGTGTCTAAAACAAACTGCATTGTGTGCTGTGAGGGAAAGCAAGCCAGGTTGCCTTTCAGTCATGTTGGCAAGGAACTTCTCGAGGTAGTACACGCAGATGTTTGTGAACCTATGGAAGCTAAATCTATAGGAGGAAGGAAATACTTTTTGTTTTTCGTCGATGATTATAGTCGAATGGCATTTACATATTTCTTAAAGACTAAAGATGAAGTATTCTCACATTTCAAGGCCTTCAAGACGTTAGAGAATCAGACATGCAGGAAGATAAAAGTGTTCAGGACAGATAATGGTATGGAATTCTGTAGTAAGGAATTTGAAAAATACTTACAGTTTGCTGGAATTGTCCATCAGAAAACCTGTCCGTACACACCAGAGCAAAACGGTCTTTGTGAGCGATCAACTGAACGGTGGTAGAAAAAGCGAGGTGTTTATTATTCGATGCAGGATTGGATAAGCGTTTTTGGGCAGAAGCAGTCAACACTGCAGTGTATCTGCGAAATAGATCCATTGCATCAGGACACAACAAAACGCCTATAGAGATATGGACAGGAGCTAAGCCAGATGTAAGCCATTTACGTATCTTTGGCAGTAAAGCAATGGTACATATACCAAAAGAAAAGAGAACAAAATTAGACAAAAAATCGACTCAGTGTATACTTGTTGGCTTCTCAAGCAATGTAAAAGGGTATCGAGTATACAATCCCAACAACAATATTATTAGCATAACAAGAGATATTGTTGTGATTGAGGAGGGGATTAGTCAGAAGGAGCTGATACACTTTGACATTAGCAGCGAGGGTGCTGATGAAACTTGTTCAGTAAAGGAAAAAAGAAAAGAATGTACCCAAGAAGTAGGGGCATCACCTTTGAAAGTTCAGGAGCAAAAACAAGTACTGAGCCTTAAGGAAGCAAGTTCAGATACAGATGAAGAGGATTTCAGGGACTCCACAGATGTGCAGGGGGCTGGACCTACTGATTCTGAGCAGGATCATATATCTAAGCCAGGACTGCCCGCCGAGTTTCCAGAGGAGCAGCTTGCTAAGCGTATTCGCAAGCCACCTGATTGGTACGGTTTTAGTAGTATGTGTCAAACCAGTGAAACAAGTGCAAGTGAAATATCGCTAGATGAAGCATTGAATGGACCAGAAAGTGAACAATGGAAACTAGCCATGTAAAGTGAATTTAAATCATTTGAAGAAAATGAAGCTTGGGAATTAGTTGATGTTCCACCCAGCGGCACAATTGTTAAATGTAAATGGGTATTTAAGCGTAAACTTGATAATGATAATAATGTCAGGTACAGAGCCCGGTTAGTAGCTAAGGGCTTCACCCAAAGGCCAGGCATAGACTTTGATGAATTTTTTTCACCTGTAGTCAGGCATTCCAATTTGAGATTATTATTTGCTTTAGCAGTTCAGCTTAATTTAGATATTTGTCATTTAGATGTTAACACTGCTTTCCTAAATGGTTTCTTAAATGAAAAAGTGTTCATGATAAAGCCGCCAGGTTTTCAGGGTAATAATGATGATGTAAATAAGGTTTTACGTTTGAAACGTGCTATTTATGGCTTGAAACAGTCATCTAGGGCATGGTACCAACGAGTTGATGATTTGTTGCCATCCCTAGGTTACAAAAAATCTCAATTAGAACCATGTTTGTTTACAAAGTTTGATAAAGGTGTAAAAATAATTATAGCTTTATATGTAGACGATTTTTTTGTGTTTTCAAATAGTGTAAAGGAAACTATTTTGTTAAAAGAGAGTTTGTCATCAAAGTTTAAAAAGACTTGGGTTGTATTAAGAATTGTTTAGGCATGAGGGTAATTGTAGATAAAGAGAATGGTACTATAACTTTAGACCAAGAAAGATATATTGAAGAATTGCTGTTAAAGTTCAATATTTCTGATTGTAAGTCTGCAGAGACACCAATTGAACCTAGAATAAATTTAACTAAAAGTGAGAAATGTGACCAAGTGTTACCTTATCAGAAACTGATCGGTTCGCTTATGTATGTAGCTGTGCTCACGCGTCCTGATATTGTATTTTCTGTAAATTTCTTAAGCCAGTTTAATAACTGTTACAGTCAGGAACATTGGTCATATGCCAAGAGAGTTCTTAGATACTTAAAGAAAACTAAATCTTTCTGTTTAATGTTTTCTACACGTGGCAATAGTCGGTTGGAAGCTTATGTAGATGCGGACTGGGCCAGTAATGTTATTGATCGGAGATCCTATACTGGATATTTTTTTAGGTTATCAAATTGTGCAATATCTTGGGAAACCAAGAAGCAGGTTACTGTGGCAATGTCCAGTACAGAGGCCGAATATATGGGTATTTCAGAATGTTGCAAGGAAGCTGTGTACTTGCGCAATTTGTTATTTGAATTAACTAATGAAACTTATCCTATACCAATATTTAATGACAATCAGTCAGCACATAAGTTGTCGGCCAACCCTGTTCATCATAAAAGATCGAAACATATAGATGTGCGGTATCATTTTTGCAGAGAAAAAGTTGCTAGTGAAATTGTGAATATAACTAAAGGTTTATGTAAAATAAAACATTATAATTTTTTAGGTATGTTTGGTTTATTTGATAATAAAAAGGAATAATTCTATGTTGTAGAAATTATCTCGATGTGTACTAAAAAAATGTATTATTTTGTTAAGTAGGGGTGTTAGAATGTATAACAAAATGTCAACAGCAGCGCCACCTGTGATGTTCTACTTGTATTACTATTTTGAATAAAGTCAGTCGTTGTCCAACCGCAGTGTGTGTTTCATTATATCATTATAGGTATTTCTGTAAAATTGCTTCAGTCCATTATTGTGAATATATCTCCACATCTAGCTGCAATATTTAATAAATGTGTCAATCGTGGAGTGTTTCCTGATCTCATGAAATACAGTAAAGTGATACCTTTATTTAAAACTGGATCAAAAAGCAACCCTGGTAATTTTAGACCAATTTCAATACTACCTGCCATTAGTAAAATTTTTGAAAAAATTATATTGCAGCAATTACAATCACATTTTAATTCAAATATGCTACTACATAATGAGCAGTATGGATTCACAAGTGGTCGTTCTACCATTCACGCAGGAGTAACGCTTCTGAAGCATATTTTCAATGCCTGGGAGAATAAGCAAGATGCTATTGGTATATTTTGCGATCTCTCCAAAGCTTTTGATTGCGTTGAACATAATACCCTATTACGGAAACTCAATTATTATGGTATCAGAGATTCGGCACTGGACCTAGTTGCCTCATACCTCAGTGATAGAATACAATATGTTGATATTAATGGTAGTCGGTCTTTAGGGGCTTCTGTAGCTATGGGCGTGCCACAAGGATCAATTCTAGGTCCGTTTCTATTTTTAGTTTACATTAATGATCTACCGTTCTATGTACAGAACTTGTGCGACATTGTTCTATTCGCCGATGATACATCACTTATTTTTAAAGTTAGTCGCAAACTGAGGAATTTTGACGAAGTAAATAGTTCACTTGCACTAGTTCTGGATTGGTTTACAACCAACAATTTACTTCTGAACGCAAAAAAGACGTATTAAGTGTGTTAGATTTAGTATGCCTAATGTTCAGAACTACGGTACTAATATTATTTTGAACGGTGATACCCTTAATCTTGTAGAATCAACCGTATTTTTGGGTATTACTCTAGACTGAAAATTACAGTGGAACGCCCAAATATCGGGTCTTGCAGTGAAACTTAGCTCTGCGGCTTTTGCTATTAGTAAAGTTATAAGGGCTACTTCTGTTTGAAATGTTGTTTTATTGCTGGAACTCACTTATTATTGTTAAATTATTATTATTATGATATTGTAAGGTATGGGTACTTTGAGATGGGTTGAGGTGGGATGGGGAACATGGGTATTTTTTTTGTGAATAACAGAGTTTGATAATTTTTAAGTTCACTTGGTCCACACATGGTCACGTACTGCCATTGCCCTCTTTTTATTGTTGTAACAGAATCATTGTATTTACTGGCGAATAAAAAGAGTGGCCGTGAGTTTTTCTTGCCAGGTTCTTTCCTCACAGGCTCTACCTATTGCCTTGCGAATCTGGCGGTAAATGTAAATGTAGAAGCATTTTCTTTTTTTGACGTTCATAAGTGTTACTTTGTGACCTACATGAATAAAGATATTTTGATTTTGATTTTTGATTGAAAATGTAAATGATAATAACTAAATGTGTTTCATCTATTCCTCTAATTTAACTTCAACATGGTAGCAGAGCGTTATGAACAGATCTTGTGCAGTAAGTAAATACAATTATATATTGGGTTGCGATCCACGAAATTATATCGGCGTATAATTTTATTATACGAAGAAAAGATGGCAGCTGCGGGGTCTCTTTTACCGATATTGACGGAAAATGCAAATTTCAGTCATTGGAAATTTAGATTGAAACTACTGCTAGAGGAAAAGCATGGCTAAGCCATGTCCTGAACGAAAAACCTGCGGACGAAAATGCATTGAAAACATTTCTTAAATATGATTCTCGTGCAAAATCAACATTAGTACAATGCCTTAGTGACAAATATATTGATATAGTAAACAAGCAGAAACAGCGAAAGATATGCTTACGTCTTTAGAGGCAATCTTCGAGAGGAAAACCGTATGCAACAAATTTTACTTGAAAAGAAAATTGATAACGCTCAGATACGACAACACTTTAGTTGGCAACACTACGGCTAACATCTGTTCGCATTTCGTCTTGTATTTATTTTAATTTATTATTAATATTTTCGATAATTAGGGCTAAAATTCATCACAAAACACAATCTTACCATTATCAAAGTGTATCTAGGTAAAACCCAGTGTAAAATAAATAAGAAATTAGTGATATTTGCGTATTTTGTTTTACCGGCTAAAAGTCAATGACTGTTTGAAAATTTTAAAAGTGAAACTTTATCAACTCGGATTTAATGTGATTTGAGTGATTTTTATACAGGTAATCGTACTAATAAATAACTACTTATTATCGTACCTGTTAGTTTTTGAAGTTGTAGTATATTCAATCAGATTCTTTTTGACATTACTTACGTATTTATTTGTGTATTTAGTGTATTATCAGGTAGCTTTTTACTATCTAAGTCAGTATAAATTTATAATATCGTAATGCCAGTCACACGTAGCATGTATTCTGCTCGCCGTGATGAGGCTAAACAAGAAGATATCTTGAGAAAACTTGACCTGACATTGAAGGAATTAGAGGTATCCAAAACGTTGATTAAACAGTTGCATAGGGAAAGAGATGAAAATGAAAAGGAACTATTAGATAGCCTAAATAAATACGACTTCATAAAAAAGCAGATGGCTGAGATGCACACAGAGAATAGGTTAGTGTTAGATGAGCGGGACAGATTACAAAATATTGTGACTGGGTTCAGAGAGTGTAGTGACGAGTATGAACAGGGTCTCAAGCGCATGTCAGTCTTGGAACAGGAACTGCACGAAGCCCACCACCTCATTTCCCACCTTGAGGCTGAGAAACGTGACACCATAGTATCCCATACCCATAACTTGTTTGAAGAGTTAGTTGGTAGTGTGCCCAGCCTTGTTGCTACTGAACCCAGCTTAGAACCCACTATTACTATAGATTTAACAAAGGATGATACCTTAACAGCTCATTGTTCCAATCACAAGATGGGCATAGTTGAGTGCAGTAGAAACAAAATTAAGAAATATGTGAAAATTAATAAATACATAAGAAAAACACAAAAACTTATTAAAAGACAAAAAAGTATGTACAAAAAAGTCAAGTATATTAATGAGAGAAGGCAACTAGGCGATGAACTTGACATGTATTCATTATTAATTGAAAATAATATCTCTGATCATAATAACAATATTTTAAAGTTAGAATCAGAAAATAATAATTTAAAAAATTCACTAGACATAATGACTGACAGGTATTGTAATGTTAAAAGTGAGTATCAGGAATACATTCTGGCCATGAAGAAGCTGAGTTCAAATTCCACATTGACATCAAACAACCATTTAATTAGTCCTGAGCCGGTCTGTAAGTCCTCGCTGACTTCAAACATAAGCCCTTCACTTGAGTCAAACAAGAAACCCAGTAGTTCCTTCACCAAACGAAATATGATTAAATCTGAAATAGTGATGTTTTGTGATGAATTAGGGAAATCAATGGGCCAGTTACTTAGTTCATATTTAGAACAAAATGTTACTAACTATTGTATGCCGGGATTAACTTACTGTAACATTATAAAAAAAATTAAAAATTGTAATTTAAACAGCAACTGTACACTTTTAATTTTGGTGGGAGATAGGGGAAATGCAGACAGAAATGCAATTGTAAACTGTTTAGAATTACTGAGCTTATTAGATGTTAAAAACATTATTTTATTCACACTTCCTTATAGCCGTGGCTTGTCACAGGCCGAAAACAATCTTAGATATAAGCTAAATCAAACAATACATACATTGACATTTCATAATCCAAATAAATTCCATCTGATTGACATTAACATGTATTTAGAAAATAAATTGTTATTGACGGAAGATAAATTCTATTTGAATAGATATTTTAGGAGACAGATAGCATCTTCGCTATCATATTTTATTAGTTATTCAGCCAAAAACTTGGCTAAACAATCTGCTTTTATTGAGCAGAAAAGTGACAATGTTTGTCTTGTGACCTTGGAATCTGTTCCTGAAAAGGGTGACAATAATTTAAACTTAGTTGTAGGACAATAGAGGAAATCCCTAGCAAATTAAATTTAAGGACAAAGGAAAAGTCTATGTTCATGAATATAATTCATCAAAATATTGAAGGCTTTTCTGGCAAAGAGTTAGAACTAGAATTATTTTTAAATGAAAAACGTATCCATGTACTTTGTTTAACTGAACACTGGTTAAAAAAACATGAACTCTTAGTTAATATTGATAATTATAAAATCATTAGTGCGTTTACTAGAGATTCCGCTATAAGAGGTGGGTCTCTCATTTTAATTAATGACAAATTAAAATCAAAAGACCGAAAAGACGTAGTAGCACTCACAAGTGAGCGAAATATTGAACTATCATGTGCAGAGCTAGAACAATATATTATTATTAGCGTCTATAGACCTCCTTCTGGAGATTACTACCTGTTTGAGTCCATTATGGAGGAAGCCTTAAAAAAGGTATGTAAATGTAAGAAGACTATAGTTGTATGTGGCGATTTTAATATTAATATTTTAGAAAACTCTCAGAACGCGCTAAGGTTCCTCAACCTTTTTAAATCTTTTAACTTACAAAATCTTTTTTGTGAACCAACACGCACCACAGCCACATCAGCTACCTGCTTAGATAATATTTTTTCTAACAGCGATGTAGATGAGAAATCTATAATACATTTTGTAAATTCAGATCATGCAGGTCAGTTAGCTAGATTTAAGTTCCAACATGTTCCATTATCAAAAAATATTGTTTGTAGACCAATCACAACTTATAGATTAGAAAAATTTAAAGAAAACATTAAGAATAAAGTACCTCTTTTGGAGTTGAATAATGATAAACACCCGAATGATCATTACGGAGATTTGTTCGGAGTAATCAAATACGAATGTGATAACATTTTCACTAAAAAAACAATAAATGTAAATCAATTTAAAATAAAATTTAGTGATTGGGCTACGCCTGGAATCTATAAAAGTAGAAGGAAATTATATGAATTATACGAGACAAAGGCATCTACTAATGAGCCACAAGTAATTGAACAGATTAAAAAGTACTCCAAACTATTCAAAAAAGTATGTTCAACAGCTAAATCTAATTATATACGGGCTAAAATTGAAAAATCTGATAATAAAACGAAGGCAATATGGAATGTTATTAACAAAGAAACTTGTAAAGCAAAGTCACGTGATCGATCCTTCGAGTTAAAAATAGATGATAAACATATTAAAACTGATTCTGAAGTGGCCAATGCATTTGAATCTTTCTTCACAAATGTTCCAATCACCACTACAAATAAGTTAAATTCGTCAAAAAACGTAGCCAATTCTCTTCTTAAATCTAGTGTTGATAAATGTAGAATTAACTTTGATTTTCAGTATATTGACTCTGTCACTATACTTAAAACTTTTAAACAACTAAATATAAAAAATACCGAGGATCTTTGGGGCATTTCAACTAATATAATAAAATCAATAGTGCCCGCTATAGCACCTCACCTTGCATTCATATTCAATAAATGTATCGATGAAAATCAGTTTCCTCATCTTATGAAGTACAGTAAAATCAATCCTTTATTTAAAGCAGGAGACAAAAGTGATCCTTCAAATTTTCGACCTATTTCCATACTCCCATCCCTCAGTAAAATTTTTGAAAAAATAATATTTAATCAATTGCTTTCACATTTTACAGACAATAAGTTACTTCATAACAAACAGTTTGGTTTCACTAAAGGCAGGAACACAACGGATGCAGGAGTTGCACTTGTGAAACATATATTTGATGCTTGGGAGGAAAAGCAGGATGCTATTGGTATATTTTGTGATCTATCAAAAGCTTTTGATTGTGTTGATCATGGGACTTTGCTACTAAAATTAGGTTATTATGGTGTTTCGAACAGCTCACTTGGCTTACTCGAGTCTTACCTCACTGGTAGAGTACAAAAAGTAAACATTAATGGCACCGACTCTTCTGGCGCCTCATTAGTCATGGGAGTACCCCAGGGCTCTATATTAGGACCCCTTTTATTCTTAAGATACGTAAACGATCTTCCTTATTTCACTAAAAATCTTTGTGAGATAGTATTATT
Organism: Nudaria mundana; assembly: GCA_963556515.1. Taxonomy (NCBI): domain Eukaryota; kingdom Metazoa; phylum Arthropoda; class Insecta; order Lepidoptera; family Erebidae; genus Nudaria; species Nudaria mundana. The sequence goes on from OY748301.1 coordinate 5,096,531, forward strand.
TGCTGATGACACATCATTAATTTTTAAAAGTGATAGACAAAAAGTAGCACTTGACGATGTAAATAATACCCTTTCGGAAATATTGCATTGGTTCACAAGTAACAACTTGCTGCTCAATGCGAAGAAAACAAAATGTGTAAAATTTACTATGCCCAATGTTAGACAGGTGGATACTCATATTACTATGAATAATGAATTAGTTCAAATAGTCAATACCACAGTTTTTCTTGGGATAACTCTAGATAGTAAACTACAATGGGGTCTTCATATCACAGCCTTGGCAGGAAGACTTAGCTCAGCTGCCTATGCGGTTAGAAAGATAAGGTCTCTGACTGACGAAAAAACGGCACGATTAGTTTATTTTAGCTACTTTCATAGCGTTATGTCATATGGTCTGCTGCTGTGGGGCTCAGCTGCCGATATTGAGACAATATTCATATTACAGAAACGAGCTATACGAGCAATCTATAGACTCGGACCCCGTGACTCGCTGAAAGAATTATTTAAAGAAATTAATATTTTAACAGTTGCTTCTCAATATGTTTACGACAACATCTTATATGTACGGAAGAACATAGATCTATTCAAAAAAAATTCCGATAACCATAATTTTAATACAAGAAATAAAAATAAATTGGCAATGACAAAAATTAGACTTCATAAAGTTGGTAATTCGTTTGTTGGCAAATGTATAAAAATTTATAATAAAATTCCTCAGGATTTGGTTGACATGCCTCTTAATAAGTTTAAAATAGTAGTTAAAAAATGTTTGATGATGAAAGGCTACTATAATGTAGACGAATATCTTAATGATAAAAATGCATGGTCACCCTAATCTTCTGTTGTTGGCCACTCGTATAATACAATAGAAACTAATTGTAACAATGTAAACAAAACAATATTAAAAAAGAAAATGGATAATCTACCTGAGTTTCTTGCTGGTCTCTTCTCAGGAGAACCAACTTACCGAACCAGCGAAAGAATCATTTTCTAATGGTTATTTATGTACTTACTTAATTTAGTATTTTTATAATATTACTTGACAAAATTGTAAAATTTTGACATTCATATGTGCTCTTTATGTGCCTAAACTGAATAAATGAAATTGATTCTTTGATTCTTTGATTGACAACGAAAGCAATTTACAGCAATATATTTTGAAATTTGAAGGAGTACTGAGCGAATTAGCAGCAATTAACGTGAAAGTAGATGTAGAAGACCAAATATGCTATCTGATGTCTTCTCTTCCAAAAATATATGACCAAGTTATTACATCTATCGAAACTATGGCTTCCGAGAAACAATTGAAGCTAGAATTTGTAAAAGCAAGACTGCTTGATATGGAAACAAAGCTGAAAATGAAAGGCAACAGTGAAAGCAACGAAAATAATGCATTCTTTACGTGTTACTCCTGTGGGAAACACGGGCACAAATCATTTGAATGCAGAGGATCACGACGAGTTGTCCTCGTCGTGACTCGACTGGACTGCATCGAGGACGGTCATCGATACGATGCTCTGTCAATCAAAGGGCCCGTGGACGCTCATTTAGAGGAAATTCAAGAGGACGTCATTCATCGTTCCAACATGCTTCAGCTGCAGGCGTAGACAATGAAGAAATAGGCTTTATTGCCAGCGATATTATAGCTAACGTGGGTGAGTGTGGTAGCATTGAACTTATTTTAGACTCGGGATGTACGGAACATTTAATAAATGATAAATACGAAAATACTATGACGGACATTACATATTTAGATAAAAATGTTAAAATATTCGTAGCTAATGGCCAATATATAACAACTAATAAAAGAGGTAAACTTAAAATAAAATATCAAAATACTACGATCAATATTGATGTTTTAATAGTAAAAGACGTTTCATTTAACTTGTTGTCAGTAAAAAAGATAGTGGAGGCAGGTTTTAACGTAAACTTTAGTAAGGACGAAGTAAAAATACTTAATAAAAAGACCTATTTAAGCGGCAACATTCAAGGAAAGTTATATAAATTAACAGCTGAACTATATAAGTATGAATTGTGTAATGCTACTGATGCAGCTGATCTATGGCACAAAAGGTTAGGACATTTAAATAGGAAAAGTCTTAACATATTAAACTTACCTGTGTCGGATAGAACTTGCAGTCCCTGTATGGAAGGTAAAGCCACCCGAAGTCCTAATGGAAAAAAGATGATAGATACAAAATGGATATTTAAGGTAAAAGAAGATGGAACAAAAAAGGCAAGGCTGGTAGCAAGAAGCTTCCAACAAAAGAAAGAAGATATTTTAGACAGCATTTATGCACCTGTTGCAAGACATTCTACCATAAGAACGATGTTATCAAAAGCAGTACAAGATGATTTAAAGATTATTCAACTTGATATTCCCACTGCATTCCTGAATGGAAAATTGAAGTCTAATGTATTTATCAAATACCTCAAGGATTAGAAATTAACAAGAATAATACAGCATTAAAACCAAAGAGGGCTTTATATGGATTGGTTGAATCTCCTAAATGTTGGAATGAAACACTTGACGAATTTGCGAATGGATTCCAAAGATCAGAATACGACTACTGTTTGTATTATAAAGAAGACTGCTGGATGCTGATCTACGTAGACGATATCCTGATCGTTGGAAACGGGGAAGATACTGTAAAAGCACTTAAGGAGAAGTTTAACGCACAATATATGGGAGAAATAAAGAACTTTCTAGGGATGGAAGTCAACCCAAATGACAACATGACCCAATGACACAATGGGACTAAAATGATTGAAAAGATATTGATAAAATTTAAAATGGCTGAATGTAATGGAATTAAAACTCCTATGTAAAGAAACTATAATATAAAGATAGATAACAATAAAGAAGTTTTGGATGTACCGTATCGAGAGCTAATAGGAAGCTTGCTTTATCTTACTGTAACAACAAGACCGGACTTGACATTTGCCGTATCATATCTTAGCAGATTTTTAGATAAACCAAACGAAGAATTGTGGAAGTTGGAAAAAGAGTAGTACGTTACTTAAAAGAAACAAAGGATAAAGGATTAATATTTAAAAAGACAAGTGACAATAATTTGTACGGATTTTCTGATGCAGATTGGGCTGGAGATACCATTAGACAAGGCGAGTACTACTGTAATTTTGCGCACGACGTTGCGGTGAATGCACCGCAACGCGTTCAGTCAACTGCGAGCAAGCGAGCTGAGTGCACTAGTACTACGCAAAACCGCGGACTGTGTAGTAAACGTATTTTAATATACTCTTTAATATTTACCTAATAATCAATTGATTACAGTGATCTGATGTTTATTGTCGGTAAGTAGTTTACATATTTCGTAATTATTCACAAACTAGCACATAATAGAAATAAATTAATCAACCGCCATTTTGAATAATCAATTGTTATTCAATTCTCATCGACAGCCCGACCAAACAAAGTATGCACCTTGCTGGAATGCGGCGCTATCGACACGAGGTGCCAACTTAGCTTGGTCTTTGGCACTAACCTAAGAAAGACATAGATTATGCACACAGTAACGACGAAGTGGAAAAAGGATTTCAATTGTGTTTACTTTGTTTTAGATATTATCTTCTTAATGTTATTTTACGAAAATGCCGAATTGTATTCTGCGATATTGCAAAAATTATTCTCGTAGAACTAAGAAGTCTACTGACGGCATTACTTTTCATAGGTATATACAATAATACGTAATTATATTTTTTATATGGTTTTATACGGTGGGCCTTATCGCTTCTAGTCATTTATGTTATTTTGTTTAAAAAAAAAATATAAAAAAATAACTAATAAAATTATTTTATTTTACAAATAAACCCATATACACACATATGCGCGAAAAACCCTCGCTGACGCAATCGAGTAAAAAGTATGCAATTAGTTTTATCCGTTGGCTGTTTATAACAGTGTTTATAACAGTGTGATATGTTTTATAAACAAACGTTTATAAAACATATCACACTGCTGCTCCGCTCTTACTCATCATAGCGTGATGTTATATAGCCTATAGCCTTCCTCCATAAATGCACTTCTCAACGAAAAAAGAATTTTCAAATCGAACCAGTACCTACTTCCTGAGATTAGCGCGTTCAAACAAACAAACAATCAAACTCTTCTGCTTTATAATATTAGTATAGATGTATATTATAAGATATACTACTGCAAATAAAACAAAACACTTGGTTTGCAGTAATATGTACTAATGATGGAAATAGGCATTAATGTGTTAATGTCGTTTCTGCGTAAGCGTTGCATAATCACGGCGATAGATTTCGCCGATGACAGGTGTCGGGAAGACACAATTTTTATTTGCAACAGCTTGTCTAGTAGAATACATATAAGTTTATGGGAGATACAAACAATAGCTGCTGTGTTACTTGTTGACAACAAAAGTGCTATATCAATGGCAAAGAATTACGAGAATTCTAAACGCACAAAGCACATTGATATAAGGGTTCATTATATTAAAGACTTGGTTGTCAATAAAGTTAACAAGTATTGAACATATTTGTACCAATAACAATTTAGCAGATGTTATGACTAAAAGCTTGCACAGAAAAGCACAGAAAAGTTTTATAAATGTATTAGTAAGTTCATGTGCTAATTTTCTGTCGGCTATTTTATTATTTTTAGTTATAGTCGTTTGTTAAATAATTACTTTAAAGCATGTTATTATTTAGGAGGAGTGTTGAGTGTACTTCATTAAATGCGTGTCCCAGCATTATATATTTTTATGTTGACTCGTTACCTATGGTTACGTGTGTGATATCGTGATGGATTGAAAATATAAATGGTAATAACTAAATGTGTTTCATCTATTCCTCTAATTTAACAATAATACATAAATTCCGTCAGCGTCTTACCGTATAGGTATGTTTTGGCAATTGACAACGACTTCTGATTTGAGGTCGTTACCCCCAAAATGTGGATGTGTAAATTAGCGCTACCTATCCCGGCGGGGATGTAGACGTGATTAAGATATGTATCTACGTATGTATGTAAGTAAGTATTCTGTATACCGAAGCACAGAATAGGGAGTACTACGGACCGAATTCTAATGAGATTTTTAGTTGTTTTATTTACAATTATGAAAACTAAAAATTATAATAAAGGTTTAAAACTGGTTCCTCTAGGCAGAGTGGAATTACGGACTGAATTTAGACAGTACAATACTTCGACATGTAGCGAACTTCGGAAACACATAGATCGACAAGTCATCAATCAATTTCTTCCCTTAGACGCTTGCTATTTATCATTCATCCACCCAGCCTTTTCCCAACTCAGTTGGAGACGTCTTTACAGTCTAACTACGATGCGGCTGAACTTCGATGCTTTCCGTGGAGCAACTACCACTGAACTCCACATCCCATGAGCGATATCGAAGTTTTGTAGTTAGACTGTTCGGATTTTGTTTTAGGGCCCAACTACCTCTAACGACTGCCATAGATGTTCGTATGACAACCGGGACCGACGGCTTAACACAACACAACAAATAAACAATGTCCAGTGGATTGTTGTAGGTATATAATTGCTCCTGGAAAAAGAACAGTCGATGGTTCGAGTCCGGCACAATATTGTCGTTTTTGCGACTTATATTGTACTTAAAATAGTTTGAGTAAAGTTACTTGATTGTTTAGAAATATGTAATATCCAATTAGTATAAACTTTACGTACGATCGATTATAGAACTGATCATACATCCTGTCATTCAGTGCCAAATCTCAGATAGGTAAAGGCTGTTTAATTTGGCTGCCTTTGCTATCAGTAATGATATGCCAACCAGACTAATTAAGTTTAGAGTACCGTTCGATATCAGTTGTGATATGAAGATTATTATAGCTATTGCAATGGAAATTCTATTGACGTAACCATTAACGAATGTATTGATGAAGACGAATTGGTAAATCACAAAAACTGAAATCTCATCGGCAGGACTCGAACACAGTCTTTCCCATTTTTCTTTTTTTTTTAATCCGGGCCTCTGGGCCGCTTCCGCACCCACGTCCATTGCCGAGCGCCTCCGGTAGACACTGAAAGAATTCCCAGTGGCGCCCGGCGGACCTTGGCCATTTGTGTGGCCGCTGCGTGGTGGTCGGGTGTTACCCCGCATTTTTGGGGTCGGGTTTTATCCCGCGTCGGTGAGTGAAGGTGTGCGTCTTTCCCTAACAAGGGGAATGCTCTGACCATTAAGCTACGATGACCAATACCACTTTTGACATATTGAACACTGTTTTTGTGTCTGAATTCATTGCTACAAATTTTGTAAGAAAATGCAATAGTAACCCAGATAATGGCCAAGCTACGCGCTTCACTAGTTGCAATTGCAACTAATATTGTATCTACTGTTTTAAGATAAAACATAAAGTATACCTAAACAATCGATTCCTGAAGCCTTTTTTATTTCCCCTAAATTTCTTTTCTTTCATCAAATGGATAGATACTTTTTAAACACGTAGAAAATGCCCTGAGGTCCGGTCACTCTCAAAATGTCCAAATTAAAACGGTAATGTAGCATTAAATGTTTTCGATGAACCCTTTTTATTGGAGAATATCTCTGGAATACGTATAAAATGCCTATATTAGTAATCTGCACGTATGTACCTTCGCAGACATTGTAATATTAAAACAGCCTGGCAGATCAGATAAACCTAATGAATCACACACAAAGAAATGAAAAATACTGTAAAGTCTGCTAAAATATGGGTTATATTTTATTTTATTTTTGTGTTGTCGTTTGTAAATTTAACATTGCGGCACAGATATAAGAATACTGTACTAGTACAGATGAACCATCTCATAGAAGGAATTGGCGACGTTTTAAAGGCGTCTTTAGGGCTAGCTAAATAATTTTCGATAAATTCCTAATAGATGGCAGTGTATTGTGTGCGAAAAATACGTAATAGATGGCGGTATATTATGTGTGCGAAAAATATATAATAGATGGCAGTATTTTACGTTATAATCCCCCATGAATGAACAGTTTCTATTGTCCCGATAATTTCTTAATAGATGGCAGTATTTTAACTTCTTATCAGAGTTCATTGGAGAGGAGATTATTATTAGTTATTATTACCCACATTTGGACTTTTCATTTGTCTTGATAAAATAAAATGGTAATAAGTACCTACTTACATAATAGAAGGTGGAGGAGATCCAATAATTTTATGATAAAGCCATCGTGTCTGAGCTTGTTGATTTTCTTATTTAAACATATAAGTAGGTACTTACCTATAAATATGTTGTAAGTAGGTAGGTATATTACGGTTGTGTATTCCCGTATCAGTATTCGCTAAGCATAATAATATCATCATCATTCATTAAAATCTTATTTAATAACTAGCTGTTGCCCGCAGCTCCGCCTGCGTGTTATAGCTTTCTTGATCACCAGCTACTGATTTATTGTATACTAGCTGTTGCCAAGCAGCTCCGCCTGCGTGTTATAGCTTTCTTGATCACCAGTTACTGATTTATTATGTATAGCTGTTGAGCGATATCGTATCTTAAGATAAAATATTATTGAGCGAAGCTCAATCTTAGGCGACTCATGTATTTCGTATCTCCGCATACTCCTCCTAAACGCCTGAACCGATCTCCTTCAAACTTACCACAGTGATAACGTGTAGCGTGATGGTGGTTTAGAACATAAAAATTGAAAATCGGACATAACAAAAAAAATCTCATAAATCGTTGTCGTTCGAAAATTTAACACTTCGCTCAGTTTTTTGCAGCAGCAGCATGCATTGCATACCTAGTAGTATCTTAGTCGGGTGCAGCGCCCCTTAGTGAACTCCACTGCGGGTGACGTAACCTACGATAAACTTATTACAGTAATCGGGTCTAGGGATCGAACCGCAAAATTAAGTTTGTTTTTTATTGTATATACTTTTCCGGGATAATAAGTACCCAGCGTGGTGCCCAAGATATTAAAGAATAATTATACCAAGTTTCATCATAATCGAACCGGTAGCTTTTGCGTGATGCCTGAACAAACAGACTGACAAAAATTGTTTTTAATCACATTTTTGGGTTCGGTGTCGGTCTAGTAACACCCCCTGTCATTAGTTTTTTGATATTTTCAATGTATAGAATTTTCACTTCTACAGATTTATTATAAGTATAGATATAGATATAGAAAACTGTTGAGCGATATTGTATCTTCAGATAAAATATTATAGTATCTTAGCCGAGTGCAGCGCCCCTAAGTGAACTCCACTGCGGGTGACGTAACCTACGACAAACTTATTATTTGCGGTAGGTACAGTAATTGGGTCTAGGGACCGAACCGCAAAATTAAGTTTGTTTTTTATTGTATATACTTTTCCGGGATAAAAAGTACCCAGTGTGGTGCCCAGGATATTAAAGAATAATTATACCAAGTTTCATAGTAATCGAACCGGTAGTTTTTGCGTGATGCCTGAACAAACAGACAGACAGACAAAATTTTTTTAAATCACATTTTTGGTTTCGGTGTCGGTCTAGCAACACCCCCTGCCATTAATTTTTTTGATATTTTCAATGTACAGGATTTTCACTTCTACAGATTTATTATAAGTACAGAAGACAAGCGGGCCAAGACGGCGGCCCGCGAGGAGCTCCTGGAGACCCTGCAGCAGAACCCATGGGGGCGCCCGTACCTACAGGTCAGGGAGAAACTCCGACCTAGGGCGCCCCCACTGACCCAGAGTCTCCAGCCGCAGCAGCTGGAGCGGGTCATGGGCTCCCTGTTTCCGACGAGCGCGGAGGAGCACGTCCCTCCGCGCATGGCTCCGTCTCTGCCCGACGCGGATAGCACCAGCGAAGACGACGTACCCGAAGTCAGGGTGGGGGAGCTAGGTGCGGCAGTACTCCGGCTTAAACGCCGGAAAATCACTGCCCCCGGACCCGACGGCATTCCTGGCCGTGCATGGGTCGTGGCCCTCGAAGAACTCGGGCCTCGACTGATGGGGCTCTTTAGCGCATGCCTCGAAAGGGGCCAGTTTCCCAAGGTGTGGAGGACGGGGAAACTGGTCCTGATCCGTAAGGCGGGGCGGCCGGTGGACTCACCGTCCGGATACCGGCCGATCGTGTTGCTCGACGAGGTGTGTAAGCTCTTTGAGCGAATTATCGCGGAACGCCTCGTCGAGCATCTCACGAGACCAGACCTGGCTGGGGCCAGACCTGGCGGATAACCAGTTCGGTTTCCGTCGGGGACGCTCCACCGTGAGCGCGATCATGCGCGTGAAGAGCCTGACGGAGGAAGCAGTCTCGCAGGGCAAGGTGGTGGTGGCGGTGTCTCTTGACATCGCCAACGCGTTCAACACCTTGCCATGGAGCTGCGTTAGGGAGGCGCTCGTGTATCACGAAACGCCTCTCTACCTCCGTCGTATTGTCGGGGCCTATCTCTCAGAGAGGGCCGTAGCTTTCCCCAGCTGGCTCGGGCCAGCTCGGCGAGATGTGTCGTGCGGTGTTCCGCAGGGGTCGGTCCTGGGGCCGCTTCTGTGGAAATATAATATTTTATTTTAAGATACAATATCGCTCAACAGCTATCTATATCTATACTTATAATAAATCTGTAGAAGTGAAAATTCTGTACATTGAAAATATCAAAAAAAATAAATGGCAGGGGGTGTTACTAGACCGACACCGAACCCAAAAATGTGATTAAAAACAATTTTTGTCTGTCTGTCTGTCTTTTTGTTCAGGCATCACGCAATAACTACCGGTTCGATTACGATGAAACTTGGTATAATTATTCTTTAATATCCTGGGCACCACGCTGGGTACTTTTTATCCCGGAAAAGTACATACAATAAAAAACAAACTTAATTTTGCGGTTCGATCCCTAGACCCGATTACTGTAATAAGTTTGTCGTAGGTTACGTCACCCGCAGTGGAGTTCACTTAGGGGCGCTGCACATGGCTAAGAGACTATAATATTTTATTTTAAGATACAATATCGCTCAACAGCTATCTATATCTATACTTATAATAAATCTGTAGAAGTGAAAATTCTGTACATTGAAAATATCAAAAAAATAAATGGCAGGGGGTGTTACTAGACCGACACCGAACCCAAAAATGTAATTAATTACAATTTTTGTCTGTCTATCTGTTTGTTCAGGCATCACGCAAAAGCTACCGGTTCAATTACGATGAAACTTGGTATAATTATTCTTTAATATCCTGGGCACCACGCTAGGTACTTTTTATCCCGGAAAAGTACATACAATAAAAAACAAACTTAATTTTGCGGTTCGATCCCTAGACCCGATTACTGTAATAACTTTGTCGTAGGTTACGTCACCCCCAGTGGAGTTCACTTAGGGGCGCTGCACACAGCTAAAAGACTATAATATTTTATCTTAAGATACAATATCGCTCAACAGCCTGTCTTCTGTACTTATAATAAATATTATCCCGGAAAAGTACATAGAATAAAAAACAAACTTAATTTTGCGGTTCGATCCCTAGACCCGATTACTGTTATAACTTTGTCGTAGGTTACGTCACCCGCAGTGGAGTACACTTAGGGGCGCTGCACACAGCTAAAAGACTATAATATTTTATCTTAAGATACAATATCGCTAAACAGCCTGTCTTCTGTACTTTTTTTTTTAATCCCGGGGCCCAAGGCTGCGGCCTCTCTAACGTCCGTTGCTGGGCGTCTCTGGTTACTAGCAGAGGGTATGTCCAGTGGAGCCCGGCGGACTTTGACCACCTCTCACCTCTGTGGTCTCTGCGGGTGTTTGGTCGGGACGAGAATCCCGCGTCATTGGGGTCGGGTTTTATCCCGCGTCAGTGAGTGAATCTGGTTGCGTGCTATGGGGCAAAGGCTCCGCAGCACGCAACCCTTCTAGCCTGCTTCTGTAAGGACGGTGGGTGGCGATCCCGTCGTCCTCAGGCCCCGATCATGGAGGACGATAGTCTTGGGCGTAGTCGCGTAGTCTGGGGCGGCCTGGCCGCCGACTACGGAACTCAGCGGGGAGGGTACGCTCCCTCTCCCTCCCGGCCGCCTCCTTCGCGAGCATGACTTGCTCGCAGAAGGACACGGCCGCGTTCCACCTACTCCCGCTGGATACCATGGCTTGAAGCATGGTCCCCAGCGAGAGGGTATCCACGCCCAGACCCACTACGAGGTCCCGGCGCTGACTCGCCCACGCTGAGCACTCCACCAACGTGTGGAGTGCGGTGTCGTCGTCGGAAACCTCTCAGTGTTGAAACCGGGGTGTGACCTCACGATGCATGCGAAACAGATAGCTACCGAAGCATCCATGCCCGGCAACGATCTGCGTCGCACGGTACGTGAGGTCACCATGCTGCCTCTGCAGCCAATCGTCCATGATCGGTCTCACCGCCGCGATGAAGATGGCACCCCCCTTGGGTTGCTCAAGTCGCACCCTCCATGACTCCATGAGATCCTGGCGGAGTTGGGACCGCTGGTCCTCGATTTCTCGAGACGCAGGCCTGTGGTCCCGCTCCAGCGTCTCCTTGCGCCATTGGAACAATGACGCAGGGCTCTCGCTTCCAGGTCCCATGGAGGGGTCCCGGCTAGGAGACATGCAGCCTCTCCGGAGATCGTGCGGTACCCCCGTATGGTTCTGACGGCCAAGGTTCTAAGTGGTCTGTTTAACAGAGTCACGTTCCCCTTGACCGCCAACCTATCCGCCCATACGGGAGCCCCGTATAGGGCCATACTCCGCACGATCCCCAGGTACAGTCTCCTGCAGGAGGCGTTGGGTCCCTTTAGGTTGGGCATCAGTCGCGAAAGCGCGACCGATGCCTGCGTCACCTTGGGGACCAAACTTCGGAAATGTGGTCCGAAATTCCATCGGCTATCAAGTACGATCCCTAGGTACTTCATCGAGGGCTTGATGCCGATGCTAACGCCTCCCACATTTATGCTGGAACCTTCAGGTGGACCGTTCCGAGGTCTGTGAAAACACAGAACCTCGGACTTGTGCAAGGCCACCTCCAGTCCCAGCTGCCGTATCCGACCCACGACTCGAGCAACACCCGTCGTGACCTTGAGTGCTGCCTCCTGGTACGTTGCACCCCGCGCCGTGACGAGGGTATCGTCGGTGTAGCACGTTACGCCGACACCCCTAGGCAACGCACCCCGCAGCACCCAGTCGTAGCCGATGTTCCACAGAAGCGGCCCCAGGACCGACCCCTGCGGAACACCGCACGACACATCTCGCCGAGCTGGCCCGAGCCAGCTGGGGAAAGCTACGGCCCTCTCTGAGAGATAGGCCCCGACAATACGACGGAGGTAGAGAGGCGTTTCGTGATACACGAGCGCCTCCCTAACGCAGCTCCATGGCAAGGTGTTGAACGCGTTGGCGATGTCAAGAGACACCGCCACCACCACCTTGCCCTGCGAGACTGCTTCCTCCGTCAGGCTCTTCACGCGCATGATCGCGCTCACGGTGGAGCGTCCCCGACGGAAACCGAACTGGTTATCCGCCAGGTCTGGCCCCAGCCAGGTCTGGTCTCGTGAGATGCTCGACGAGGTGTGTAAGCTCTTTGAGCGAATTATCGCGGAACGCCTCGTCGAGCATCTCACGAGACCAGACCTGGCTGGGGCCAGACCTGGCGGATAACCAGTTCGGTTTCCGTCGGGGACGCTCCACCAGGCTCCTCAGAGAGGGCCGTAGCTTTCCCCAGCTGGCTCGGGCCAGCTCGGCGAGATGTGTCGTGCGGTGTTCCGCAGGGGTCGGTCCTGGGGCCGCTTCTGTGGAACATCGGCTACGACTGGGTGCTGCGGGGTGCGTTGCCTAGGGGTGTCGGCGTAACGTGCTACACCGACGATACCCTCGTCACGGCGCGGGGTGCAACGTACCAGGAGGCAGCACTCAAGGTCACGACGGGTGTTGCTCGAGTCGTGGGTCGGATACGGCAGCTGGGACTGGAGGTGGCCTTGCACAAGTCCGAGGTTCTGTGTTTTCACAGACCTCGGAACGGTCCACCTGAAGGTTCCAGCATAAATGTGGGAGGCGTTAGCATCGGCATCAAGCCCTCGATGAAGTACCTAGGGATCGTACTTGATAGCCGATGGAATTTCGGACCACATTTCCGAAGTTTGGTCCCCAAGGTGACGCAGGCATCGGTCGCGCTTTCGCGACTGATGCCCAACCTAAAGGGACCCAACGCCTCCTGCAGGAGACTGTACCTGGGGATCGTGCGGAGTATGGCCCTATACGGGGCTCCCGTATGGGCGGATAGGTTGGCGGTCAAGGGGAACGTGACTCTGTTAAACAGACCACTTAGAACCTTGGCCGTCAGAACCATACGGGGGTACCGCACGATCTCCGGAGAGGCTGCATGTCTCCTAGCCGGGACCCCTCCATGGGACCTGGAAGCGAGAGCCCTGCGTCATTGTTCCAATGGCGCAAGGAGACGCTGGAGCGGGACCACAGGCCTGCGTCTCGAGAAATCGAGGACCAGCGGTCCCAACTCCGCCAGGATCTCATGGAGTCATGGAGGGTGCGACTTGAGCAACCCAAGGGGGGTGCCATCTTCATCGCGGCGGTGAGACCGATCATGGACGATTGGCTGCAGAGGCAGCATGGTGACCTCACGTACCGTGCGACGCAGATCGTTGCCGGGCATGGATGCTTCGGTAGCTATCTGTTTCGCATGCATCGTGAGGTCACACCCCGGTTTCAACACTGAGAGGTTTCCGACGACGACACCGCACTCCACACGTTGGTGGAGTGCTCAGCGTGGGTGAGTCAGCGCCGGGACCTCGTAGTGGGTCTGGGCGTGGATACCCTCTCGCTGGGGACCATGCTTCAAGCCATGGTATCCAGCGGGAGTAGGTGGAACGCGGCCGTGTCCTTCTGCGAGCAAGTCATGCTCGCGAAGGAGGCGGCCGGGAGGGAGAGGGAGCGTACCCTCCCCGCTGAGTTCCGTAGTCGGCGGCCAGGCCGCCCCAGACTACGCGACTACGCCCAAGACTATCGTCCTCCATGATCGGGGCCTGAGGACGACGGGATCGCCACCCACCGTCCTTACAGAAGCAGGCTAGAAGGGTTGCGTGCTGCGGAGCCTTTGCCCCATAGCACGCAACCAGATTCACTCACTGACGCGGGATAAAACCCGACCCCAATGACGCGGGATTCTCGTCCCGACCAAACACCCGCAGAGACCACAGAGGTGAGAGGTGGTCAAAGTCCGCCGGGCTCCACTGGACATACCCTCTGCTAGTAACCAGAGACGCCCAGCAACGGACGTTAGAGAGGCCGCGGCCTTGGGCCCCGGGATTAAAAAAAAAAGTACAGAAGACAGGCTGTTTAGCGATATTGTATCTTAAGATAAAATATTATAGTCTTTTAGCTGTGTGCAGCGCCCCTAAGTGTACTCCACTGGGGGTGACGTAACCTACGACAAAGTTATTACAGTAATCGGGTCTAGGGATCGAACCGCAAAATTAAGTTTGTTTTTTATTCTATGTACTTTTCCGGGATAATATTTATTATAAGTACAGAAGACAGGCTGTTGAGCGATATTGTATCTTAAGATAAAATATTATAGTCTTTTAGCTGTGTGCAGCGCCCCTAAGTGAACTCCACTGGGGGTGACGTAACCTACGACAAAGTTATTACAGTAATCGGGTCTAGGGATCGAACCGCAAAATTAAGTTTGTTTTTTATTGTATGTACTTTTCCGGGATAAAAAGTACCTAGCGTGGTGCCCAGGATATTAAAGAATAATTATACCAAGTTTCATCGTAATTGAACCGGTAGCTTTTGCGTGATGCCTGAACAAACAGATAGACAGACAAAAATTGTAATTAATTACATTTTTGGGTTCGGTGTCGGTCTAGTAACACCCCCTGCCATTTATTTTTTTGATATTTTCAATGTACAGAATTTTCACTTCTACAGATTTATTATAAGTATAGATATAGATAGCTGTTGAGCGATATTGTATCTTAAAATAAAATATTATAGTCTCTTAGCCATGTGCAGCGCCCCTAAGTGAACTCCACTGCGGGTGACGTAACCTACGACAAACTTATTACAGTAATTGGGTCTAGGGATCGAACCGCAAAATTAAGTTTGTTTTTTATTGTATGTACTTTTCCGGGATAAAAAGTACCCAGCGTGGTGCCCAGGATATTAAAGAATAATTATACCAAGTTTCATCGTAATTGAACCGGTAGCTTTTGCGTGATGCCTGAACAAACAGATAGACAGACAAAAATTGTAATTAATTACATTTTTGGGTTCGGTGTCGGTCTAGTAACACCCCCTGCCATTTATTTTTTTGATATTTTCAATGTACAGAATTTTCACTTCTACAGATTTATTATAAGTATAGATATAGATAGCTGTTGAGCGATATTGTATCTTAAAATAAAATATTATAGTCTCTTAGCCATGTGCAGCGCCCCTAAGTGAACTCCACTGCGGGTGACGTAACCTACGACAAACTTATTACAGTAATTGGGTCTAGGGATCGAACCGCAAAATTAAGTTTGTTTTTTATTGTATGTACTTTTCCGGGATAAAAAGTACCCAGCGTGGTGCCCAGGATATTAAAGAATAATTATACCAAGTTTCATCGTAATCGAACCGGTAGTTATTGCGTGATGCCTGAACAAAAAGACAGACAGACAGACAAAAATTGTTTTTAATCACATTTTTGGGTTCGGTGTCGGTCTAGTAACACCCCCTGCCATTTATTTTTTTTGATATTTTCAATGTACAGAATTTTCACTTCTACAGATTTATTATAAGTATAGATATAGATAGCTGTTGAGCGATATTGTATCTTAAAATAAAATATTATAGTCTCTTAGCCATGTGCAGCGCCCCTAAGTGAACTCCACTGCGGGTGACGTAACCTACGACAAACTTATTACAGTAATCGAGTCTAGGGATCGAACCGCAAAATTAAGTTTGTTTTTTATTGTATGTACTTTTCCGGGATAAAAAGTACCCAGCGTGGTGCCCAGGATATTAAAGAATAATTATACCAAGTTTCATCGTAATTGAACCGGTAGCTTTTGCGTGATGCCTGAACAAGATAGACAGACAAAAATTGTTATTAATCACATTTTTGGGTTCGGTGTCAGTCTAGTAACACCCCCTGCCATTTATTTTTTTGATATTTTCAATGTACAAATTTTCACTTCTACAGATTTATTATAAGTATAGAAGATAGGTACAGTATGTGGCGAAAACTGTGCATATAAGATATCTCTGCTCACGCCCTAGGAAAAATAAAGCACTTCAAAAAATTTACTCAACAACCCGACCGACTTCAAATTACCGAAATGGGACCAAAATGATATAGGACCACTTGGGAATTAGACCCTTTTAATTAAAAAAATCTTTTTCTAAATCTGTTCTCCCAGTCAAAAGATATGAGGTAACAAACACCTTAACTCCTCCTTTTTTGGAATTCGGTTGAAAATAGGCTACCTTTAAATCCTTCCGCCGGGCGCCACTGGAAATACGTTCTGCTTGTAACCAGAGACGCCCGGCAACGGACGTTAGAGCGGCCGTGGCCTTGGACCGCGGAATTAAAAAAAAACCTCTATATCCTACTAATATTACAAATGCGAAAGTTTGTATGTATGGATGTTGTTACTGTTTCACGTAAAAACAACGGAACGGATTTTGATGAAACTTTTAAACTTTACAGCTTATACATCAGAATAACACATAGGCTACAATTTATTGTGTATATATTGTGTGAATTGTTCAAAATATGACGCGGCGCGACGGGAAAGGGAAAAAATCCAAATCACCACGCGGACGAAGTCACGGGCGACCACTAGTAATTAATAAAATGTTAAGTACAAATCGTGTAATTAATATTATATATATTATATTATATATATATTATATTATAATAATAATTAATTTAAGTAAATTAAGCCGGTAAGTGATGAGACTAATTAGGAATGAATGACGCAGCGAGGTAAAATTAAGAGTAGGCGATAAATAAAATTAATAATTAATAAGACAGGGCAATGTATTTTTATTTATTACTTTTGTCTGACTTTTTATCTGTCTATACTAGTCTATTCTTGCAGTTTTTACAGACAGAATAAGGACACTAAGCTCGAACTGCTAAGATTATTATTAGTTGTAGGTAGGTATGTATGTATGTATGTAACATCTGTCCTGGCTTAAATTACAGAGTAGTTATGGATTTTCTATAGTACCCGGCAACGGCAATAGGCTTGCCCATATTAGGTACGTGGGATCAACAAATTACTGGCAATTTGTGGGTGTATAATGCACCTCTGCTTACCCTGTTTGTATGTATGTGTGCAAATTGACTTTGTTTCCTCTAAATCGGCTAAAACGAAAAGAACATCATCAATCAATAAGTCATTCCACGCGGGCAGAGCCGAGAGCGTCACTTAGTATGTAAGTCAACCAAAAAAGTACATGAACGAAACGCACAACGCGCGAACAACTCAAACTCGGCATCTGCATCTAGGCACTCGGCAGTGGCACGCGGTCGACACGGTCGACACCGACACGGACAATATAGGTAGCTACCTACCTAGCCAGTAATTTCCACGAAGTTTTATGTTTGTCAGAAGAACAGCCACGTCTGTTGATCGGTCGTGCGGCAGATGAGGTTGGTTTTGAAAGTAGGTACTTTCCCTGAGAGCTACCCCTAGCTACTTTTACTTTAGCTACCTAACCTACCTAGGCTAAGTAGTTACATATTTGTAAACCTTCAAAATCGGTGTAGTATGTGGGGAAAACTGGGCAAATATATCTCTGCTTACGCCCTTGGAAAAATAAAGCACGTCAAAAATTGACTCAACAACTCGACAGACTTCAAATTACCGAAATGGGACCAAATAATTGTCAGAATGGGACCAAATTTAAATAGGACCATTCGGGAATTAGTCCCTTTCAATTAAAAAAATAAATTTCAAAATCCGTTCACCCAGTCCAAAGATATGAGGTATCAAACACCATAACTCCTCCTTTTTTGGAAGTCGGTTGAAAATAGGCTACTTCTATATCATTATAATAATATAGCAGTCACACTGGAGCGATGAAAGAGGCCTTTTTAGGGCTAAAACTACAAGAAACATTCACTATAAAATTTTATATTATTACCGAATCATTTCCCCGTTTGTGTTGTATTACAGTATTTCACCATTAGATTAAATTCCATAAATAGCGTAGGTGCATGACACTGGATATAATATTTAACATACTGCAAAGATGATCCGGGTTGAAATCCTAGGAAATTAGTTTTTGTTTTTGTTAACAAATTCTTTATATTCTCAACTGACGTCTAAAAAGGAGGAGGTTTTAATTTGACTATATAGTTTTTTGTTCTTTTTTTGGCCAGTTTAATCTTGTTATTTTTTTTTATTAAAGACAAGTATGTAGGTATTTCATTATTGTTTTTATTATTAAGTTGCTTCAAAATAAATATAAATAGGTATCAATAGGTGAAAATGTATATCTATATTATAATAATATTATCCTATTGTGCAAAAGTTACGTAACCAGAGGGCTTATTCAATTTTAATATCAGCGACATCTATTTGTGCTTTAGCAAGAGTTATTGATGACAAACCATCGCCAGCCAAATTTATAGCAGTACCTATTCTAGCCGACACGTGTACCGTGGCGCTGTGATGACATTTTATTATAAACACTTAAATTGGAGTTTTAAAGACCCGAAAACTACTTATTTAATCGTAGAAAAACTTTTAAAATATAGATATATTATCCTAGAATGGAATTCCTGACTAAAACGAAAGATATTGTTTAAATATTATGAACCATTACCCGTAACGCCACCTAGTTTAAAATAATTCAACTAACACGACAGGCCCACAAAAATTGTTCCAGATAGACTACCAGTGATTGCGGTTAGTTATTTGCAACACTAAATAAGAAAAATAAAACGTGTCTGCCTACCTCTTTGGTGAGAAAGACGTGAGTTGAGTGTACCCACCTATAATAGGAGATGCCAACACTATTATATTAAATCTATTTTAGTTCCCATTCGCTCATATCCTGTGGAACTTTCAGTGTAAACTTCCTTTGCCGGTCGATTGACGCCAAATAATGTTAAAGTCGACACGCTGATTAAAACTTACGGAATTAACGTTCAGTTGGTAAAGTAGTTGACGGTCGTGTCACAGATTTAACATTAGATAGTTACCTCTAGAATCCTTAAGTAGAGAAACTAAGTATATCATACTAAGTATAGGTATGTATATCATATACCTACTAATGATTGTACATACGAGTCTATTATGGTCGAGCAAAAGGGCATTTTTGAATAACTAGGTCGTTACCGCGCATGTGGGTGCACCCCACATGCGGGGTACCGACTAATGGAAGAAACTTAGTTGATAGCCCATATGCTGGTAATCACGGGCATGTGTTGTATCGGCTAATGAGATTAAGTTGGTTGAAAGACCGCATCCAGAATACGGGCGCTATTGACCAATGTAAACAGGCATGCGAGCACTATGGCATAAGTTTCAGAAATCTCCTGAACCCCGAATACGGGCGTTAAACACCCACGGAAATTGGCCTTAATAATTTGGGCATTTTGTCTCTATTTCCTCCCCAATGAAAAAAAGCTCATGTTTAAATTAAAGAATACTTGTGCCAAGTTTCGTAGAAATCGGATAAAAATGTGGCACTAACCCGGAACACACATACAGACACACTGACGAACGCAAAATTGTCCAGTAAGTACCTTTCAAAGTGGACTGCCACCGGCATCTTGACTTATTATGTGAGCCGCAATTAACGATATAATCATGTAAATATTTGTCTGTGGTTCAAAAGTTAAACGTAAATACGATATTAGTTCGGATACCTACCAACCATAAGGGCAAACTCATCCTTCACATGCGACGTACACCACGCATTATGACATCTGAACAGGATCTGGCCTATACAATTTGTATGGTAAGGAATACACTGGTCATTCTCCACGCTGTCTTACGCGTCACCGCGTATCACGCGTGGGATAGCGTGGGAACACGTGACTCTGGCGCAGTCACGTGTTCCCATGCTATCCCACGCGTACGACGCTGACATACACGCTTAAAGTGTCATAGCGCGTAGATAACTTAAACGTCAGACGTCGCCGTCGTAAGACGTGTGTCGCTGTTTCCGACGTTGCGTGGCGTACGTCGTATGTGAAGTACCAGTGCAGTGACCAGCTTAAAACATTAGCTTTATTATTACCCACTGTCACATAATATTATATAACTAATCTTCACAAGGATAACATAATTCGTTTCTATACACAAAGGGGCTTTTTACACATCAATTTGGTCCCGGAAAGGTCTTTCAAGCATGAAACACGGGCTCCGTAACATTATTGTTACTGGGCTCAAAGTATATATCAGTATGTATAGATGCCCTGTTAGGTGTCCTATCATGCACTTGGCAGTTGTGACAGCCCTATGTTTTAGATAAATTGACAACAGTTTTATGTAGGATATTAAGACATGTGTGATAGACTTACCTTAATGAATGGGGTAGCTCAATTAGATTATAATAAGTAGGTACTTAGTTGTGTTTTAGTTAAGCAGTAAAATCCTATAAAACAGATAATCGAATTACTTCTTGTTCTTTTAAAAGTGTGGCTCCATTGTGCGTCGATGATTTTGACAGTGTCAAGGTAATGCTTGAAAGTCCCGTCCCGCACAGAAGGACTAGTTACTCCGAACTAGTTCTCGGTGTGGGATAAATTTGAAATAAATACCTAACCCAAAAAGCAACCAGCCACGCGCTCAGCAAAAACCAAATATTATAAGTACACGGGCCGTAGAACATTGAAAAATATTGATTAACAGCAAGCTCATTTTTCGTAAGTAGCTATATTTTACCGAGTCTCCCACATATATCTCAAAAAGAAATCTCAAATCAGGTAGCTAACAGAGTTATCCCGTTAAAATATTCGGTTTTTGTAAGGTTGCATTAATTTGTATAGAGCTGCAAAGTGGTGCAGGTATTAAGTACATCATTATAAATCAAATATCAAAAGTTCCCATCGATCCGACTTATGCTAAAAAAGTTATTCAAGGTTGAAAAGTTGAAAATTTTCGGTTTTTTGGATTTTTCTCGTAAACAGTGAATTGAAAGTGAAGTGAAAACGCCATATAAAAACACGTTTTCTAAGTTTTAGGTTTCTACGATCAGCCGTTTAGGGTAAACGTTGAATCGTCAATCAATATTAATTACAGTTAACCATACATTATAACATTCTACGTCCTAAATGACTGACTGCTGAGCCTAAACCACTGATCGTAGAAACCTAAAATTTGGAGGGAGTGTTTATTATATGGCGCATACTTCCGATAACAAAGGATTTTCCAAAATTCTACTCTTAAAAGGGTGAAAAAGGGGGACAAAGTTTGTCCGGGACAACGTGACACCTCAGAAACTACAACAACGATTTTAAAATTTCTTTCGGTAATTTAAAGCTACATTTTTAGCAAGTAACATAGGTTATATAACATCACGACAGAGTTAATAGGCGGACCAGCATTGCGTGTAGACTATAGCTTGTTGGACGTTAATAACCGCAATCTCTCAGAAATGGTAATTCCTAGGAAAAAAGTAGCTAATACTTATTTGTAGGTTATTTTATTATCTACAATTTTGTTCCGAACCAATTTTTGATATAATTCACTGTTTACGAGAAAAATCCAAAAACCGAAAATTTTCAACTTTTTAACTTTTCAACCTTGAATAACTTTTTTAACACAAGTCGGATCGATGGGAACTTTTGATATTTGATTTATTATGATGTACTTAATACCTGCACCACTTTGCAGCTCTATACAAATTAATACAACCTTACAAAAACCGAATATTTTAACTGGACAACTCTGTTAGCTACCTGATTTGAGAATTATTTTTGTGGGAGACTCGGTAAAATAAAGCTACTTACGAAAAATGAGCTTGCTGTTAATCAATATTTTTCAATGTTCTTAGGCCTTTGTACTATTAGTAATTGACTGTCATAATTATGACGTACTATAATATTTCATCCTAAATGTATTAGGACAGTTTTACGTGATCACATTTCATGAGAAATTCCAACAATGTAATTGATGATAGACCGGGACATAATTGAAATTAACTACCAACAAAGTTTTATCGTTCTAATTTGTGTCATACTCGTATCGTATCATATTCTCGTTAAATTGAATTTGGTCGATGGCGACTTTGTTTTTCTTTCTTTTTAGTAAATAAAGTAGGTAAGGATGTATTTACAATATTATTTGATTACATAATAAATAAATATGTTTGGACATTCTCAAACATCGTCATCTAGCCCAAACTAAGTTATAAGCTTGTGCTATGGGATTTAGACAACTGATAAACATACTTATATATTTCTAAATACATACATAATATACATAGAAAAGACCAAAACTCCAAAACAAACATTTTTGGATCACGACACCGAAACAGTTAAACAAAGGGGATTCCTCTGCCCAACTGAGTTACCAAGACCACATCCGAAGATATCGGTTTTAAATAAATGCAAGCAGCAAAAAATAATGGATGTGGCAATGCGGGTGTAAATTCAGGTGAGCTTGCAAGTGCATCAAGTGGTCTTGTACGGTGCCCACATTGTCCCCAAGCCCCTTTTTTAAAGGTGAACGCGGATTAAAAGTACATTTTGGAAAAATTCATAAAGTACAAAATGTATCTCCAAAAGCGTCTACGATATCACCCATTTACTAAATCAACAAGAAATTTCTGATAATATCGAAATTCCCTTTTGGCAAAGGTTAAGTACCATGAAAAATTATATTCCGGTTTTAAAAATAATCCCCCGAGGTGCGAGATCCTCTGTGGCTCAATGTTTAGCCTCCTGCATTGGTCAAGTAGTCCGGGAAAATACCTTTAGCACTTGGGAACAAATGTTAACCTTCCCTTATAGAATCCTACACGTAAAGAAAAGGCCGTTGACATCTTTGACGGTCCAAATCAAAGAAAATTGTACAAACAATTTTAACACTTTAAATTCAAATTCAATCCACATTTCGGCCCCTGATTATTCTCAGGCCAAGAAATTAAAACTTGTAGAGAATAAAGTAAGGGAAGGCGACATCAGTGGGGCGGCAAGACTACTTTTTAGTAGCGACATTCTGGCTCCTTATTCTGTAGAAACTTTGACGGGCTTGCAGAGTAAGCACCCACCATCCGCAGCTGACCTCTACTTTCCCTGATCCTCGGAACAATGATACAGAAAATCTTGAGACTACTGCCAAGGATGTGCGCACAGCTGTTGACTCCTTTCGTTTTGGATCAGCTGGTGGACTTGACGGTCTGACACCACAGCACCTTAAGGATCTGTTGTGTCCGAGCGCTGGGGAAGCTGGTGATGCACTTCTGAGGGAGTAACAGCTCTAGTCAACCTCATGCTCTCAGGCAATGTGGACAGTCGCATCACAGATATTTTGTATGGGGCCAATTTATGTGCCCTAAACAAGAAGGATGGTGGCATTCGTCCCATTGCCGTAGGTAGCACTTTGCGGCATTTGGCAGCCAAAATTTGTTGTCGTTTTTATAGTACGGAGCTTACTACCAAATTTCAGCCCTTTCAATTAGGTTTTGGTTCAAAAGGAGGTTGAGAGGCCGCAATCCATGCGCTTGCAACATACCTTGACAGTAGCGAAGATGGAGAGGTCATCTTGAAAGTTGACCTGAAAAACGCCTTCAACTCTGTAAACAGGGACACCTTGCTGACACAGGCCAAATTAGAAACCCCCAAAATATTTAATTTTCTTTGGCAATGCTATAGTCAGCCAACAAAATTAATTTATAAAGACCACCTTTTGAATTCAGCCGTTGGATGTCAACAAGGTGATCCGTTGGGACCAGTCATCTTCAGTTTGGCCATTAACCCAATAATTCAAAAAATAAAATCAAAATTCAACATTTGGTACCTAGACGACGGGACTTTAGGGGGAAAAGTAGAGACAGTTTTACAAGATTTAGCCCTAATAAAGAACGAGTTTCAGTCAATCGGCTTAAAACTGAACCCGAATAAATGTGAGATTTTTATATCTGAAAACACAGATAAATTAACAACAATCTCCAAATTCAACTGTTTGGCCACATAAAAGTTTTGGACAAAACTTCTTTACGCCTCCTAGGGTCCCCGATTTTAGAAGATGGCTTTTCCACTTTTATCAAGGAAAAAATTCAAAATTTTGATCAGGTTATTGATAGTCTATTTAATATCAGTATTCATTCAGCTTTCACTATTCTTCGTTTTTGTCTTTTCGTACCCAAATTTACACATGCCCTCCGTTCAGGACAATTTTGGAAAAATTTAGAAATTTTGGGCAGACTAGACAACTTAATAAAATTCTTTGTGTAAAATTTTAAATGTAAATATTAATGACCGGGTCTGGGTCCAAGTGTCTCTTCCAGTTCGCTTGGGCGGGCTAGGTATTCGTAGAGTCACAGATGTCAGTCTGCCAGCATTTCTGTCGGCGGTCCATAGCACCGAAGAATTAGTCAGAACAATTTTGTCAAATACACTGATTGATTCCGAGGTGCGATGCAAGACCGATGCCATAAATGCTTGGAGGATGTCTTGCCCCGACACTGACCTGCCCTCACACCTAGGCGCACAGCGACTGTGGGATTCACCGCTCTGTAAATTGAGAATTAATGCACTAATTCACACTTCTGTCAATATTTCAGAGCGTGCACGCCTACTAGCTGTTGGATATTGGGAGTCAGGTTTATGGATCCAGGCGCTCCCATCGCCCAACATCGGTACAATGTTGGACGACACAACCTTCCGCATTGCCACTTGCCTTCGGCTGGGTACACCTTGTGTATCCCCGCATCATTGCACCTGTGGAGTAGCCGTCGATAATCTGGGACACCTTGGCCTTTCTTGTAGCAGAAGCGCAGGTCGTATACCTCGGCACGCTATTCTAAACGACATAATTCGTAGGGCTCTTTCCACCGCAGGTCTTCCGGCCGTACGTGAACCAAATGGTTTAGCACGAAGCGATAGAAAGAGACCGGACGGTATGTCGTTGCTACCGTGGAAGATATGAAGGCCTTTGGTGTGGGACGCTACATGCGTTGACACCTTAGCACCTTCACACCTTCCAAGCACATCCAGATGTGCCGGCGCTGCTGCTGCATCGGCTGAAGGCCTTAAACGGCGTAAATATGCTAACCTAGCAGGTGATTACATATTTGAGACGTTTGGGGTTGAGACACTGGGGTCATGGGGTCCGAGTGCTCGCCGCCTTTATGCGAGATCTCTATCAATACTTTACCGATTTCAACAATTTATATATCAAATTAATCTAGATTTAACTGACATCATTCTAACGGAGCCCGAATTTTCAATTTTGGCCCTAATAATTAAAAAAAAACAAAAAATTTGAAAATTCGGGCTCCGTTAGAATGATTTTTAGTAAAATTTAGTTTAATTAAAATTTATTTACAAAATACAAAATAAACATAATTATAGACTAAAAATATTTACATTACAAAGTATCGTTTAAAAAATCCTCCGCGTCATTGCCGACTGGGAAAGTTCCCAGAATGCTGGCTGTGTTGCCACGTTGGATGGCGATACTTATTCTTTGGGCCAGAAAATAGCCAGCCTTCTGGTCCTGAGAAGCATCGATTAGGCGTTTAGCAATGTCTCTATAAAGGCGGCGAGCACTCGGACCCCATGACCCCAGTGTCTCAACTCTCAACCCCAAACGGCTCAAATATGTAATCACCTGCTAGGTTAGCATATTTACGCCGTTTAAGGCCTTCCTGCTTGGAAGGTGTGAAGGTGCTAAAGTGTCAACGCATGTAGCGTCCCACACCAAAGGCCTTCCCATCTTCCACGGTAGCAACGACAGTTTAATTTGATATTTAAATTGTTGAAATCGGTAAAGTATCATTCATTGTTTTTATTTACAATAAGAATTACAATATACAAAATAAACATAATTATAGACTAAAAATATTTAAAGTAAAATGTAAAGTATTGACAGAGATCTCGCATATGAAAGCATTGTTGAAAAAAAAAAATGTTACTCAAAGATATGTGATGCTTTCTACGCTCTAATACATGGGGCGCACTAGCTAATCGGAACTATTTCAATTTCGAATGTTATATATTTTTAAACGTTGCAACCTTCTTAGTAATAAAAAAAACAATTGGCGGGAAATCATTTGTCAATTGTTTTTTATCACACATCAAAGTTCTACGTATGCAACGAAAATGGAATTAAGTCGAAAAGATTTTAGAGCGATGATTTTTTATGATTTTAAAAGTTCTCTCTCTCCGCAAGACTGTGCCGCTCGTCTTCAAAATGCTTTTGGGAGAGAAGCACCTTGTTTGAGCACCATGAGGCGATGGTTTGCTGTATTTGAGAGAGGTCGAGTTTCTTTACATGACGAATTTCGTGAAGGGCGGCCTTCAACTGCCGTCAACGAAAATAATGTGGCTACTGTTAAGCGCTTAATTGAAAAAAACCCGCGGATTACCTATGAGACAATTCGAGGACTATTGGGGATTGATATGAGTCAAATCCAGAAAATTTTACACGAAGAATTGAAAGTTCGGAAACTTTGTTGTCGTTGGATCCCTCATGAACTGACAGCGGAGCAGAAGCGGGCTCGCGTGCAATGGTGCTCACAGAAACTGAGTACTGTGTACTAGCTACTGAAGTACGACCACGGACATTCGAATGCTGTTTTTTATGACATGTCACAGGAGATGAAACGTGGATTTATTGTTTTGAACCCGAAATAAAACAGCAATCTTGTGAATGGGTGTTTGAAAATGAGAACAAGCCAACAAAAGTGAGGTAGGCGAGAAACATTGGTAAAAAAATTATCGCGTTTTTTTTCTCAGCTACGGGTCCCATCTGTACAATTCCACTTGAAGATCAAAAGAGTGTTAATGCCGAGTGGTATGCTACCATTTGTTTACCCAGGGTGTTAGAAAAAGTTCGCGAAAGACGACCCAAAAGCCGCGTTCTCCTACATCATGACAACGCTTCTTCACACACGGCCAACAAAACAAAGTCATTTTTAGGTTCCGAAAAAGTACAGCTCGTAACCCATCCTGCGCATAGCCCCGACCTAGCACCCTGTGATTTCTGTATTTTCCCCAAAATCAAAGATTTGATGAGAGGTTTCACTTTTACCAACTCCGAAGAGGCAGTAATTTAGATCTGTGGTCCTCCTGTTTTAAAAAATGGTTCGATCGCATGAAAAAATGTTTAAAATGTAAAGGAGAGTATTTTGAAAAGCAATAAAAATAATATTTTGGTTTTAACATGTTGTTTTTTTAAGTTACGCAAAACTTATAGTGTGACCTACGTATTAATGCACTAGCAGATCATTGATCTGATGCGTGCATATCACTGCACTTGCATTTTTTGGTATAATATTTTCAAGTGTTTATCAAGTCTGTTTTTGAAACTGTTACCAGTTTGTGTACTAATTATAGTCTCAGGTATACTGTTCCACATAGTCACTACGCGATTAGGCAAAAAGTGTATTCTAGGGTTGCTAATAGAAGAAGACCTATCGAGCTTCAATGAGTGGCCTCTCAAATGGGTATTTGAATTCAAGCTGTAGATGTTCCAAATGTCCTTAACATTGTAGTGCCCGGTTGTACCTAATACTTTTTCGACTGACCTAAAAGAGGTGTTAAGTAACTGTACAAATATTTATCAAAGTATACAAAGTAAATATGTTAAATAAACAAAATCCTAAATACTTATTATACATTATATTGGGTTTGTAGAATTATGTAAACCTTGAGGTTTTGATATACATTCTCATAAATTGTGGTTTATTTGCTTAACAGGTGAGGGTTCCTTGACGTGTGATGTCGCTCTATTTATTTTCTTAGGTACTTATTTTAGGTTATATATGTTCTATTGGGAGACACACTTGTTAATAGAAGTTAAATGAAAATAGAGAGAAAGTTTTTACTTGAGAAATTCTATGTTATCTTTTTTACTTACATTTATTTCATACTATCTCGTTCTTATATAGTTTATTCACATCTGTATGCAGCTTGTATTGGTAGGTATTTAGCTTTTGGTCTTATATTATTAAGTTCTTATGTGTATGTATTTAATGACTGTTATTTTATTTTGGGGAATTATAAAACGAACGAATAATATTATATCCGTGCGACCACATTACTAAGTGAGCGACTAGAAATACAGAGTGAGTGACTAGAAATACAGAGTGAGCGACTAGAAATACAGAGAGGGTTAATTTCTTCTTTAAACAAAATGGGTACGTTAGGTTAGGTTAAAACTGTGATCTCCTACGCACGAGCCCAGCAAGCGAAGCGAGCGGTGCCGCGGCAGCGGCCGGCAAGTGCCAGAAACGACTTGCATCGCTCAAATGTTATGAGTCGCTCATTTAGTATAGTCAGTCGCTCACTTAGTAATTTCCCGTCACTCGCAGTCAGTCGCTCACTCTGTATTTCTAGTCGCTCACTTAGTAATGTGGTCGCACGGATAGAATATTATTCGATCGTTTTATAATTCGCTCACGGTACTATACGCTCACTTAGTATTACAGTCACTCGCGCACCGTCACCGGGTGTCATTTGGGATTCAACTGGTTAAATACTATCCTTTTATTTTCTTTTTGACTGCTTCGGTGGCGTGGTCGGTAGTGCATCGGCTTTTGACTCTGGAGTCTCGGGTTCGATTCCCGGGGTCGAATAAAATGTTTGTTTCGGAGTTTGGGTGTTTTCTATGTATATTATGTATATATGTATATAGAAATATATAAGTATGTTTATCAGTTGGCTAGATCCCATAGCACAAGTTTATAGCTTAGTTTGGGCTAGATGACGTTGTGTGAGAATGTCCAAAATATTTATTATTATTAGAATTAATTATTATTAATTTTTATTAATTATTATTATTATTTATTTATTTATTTATTTATTTCAGGCAACAAATAGAAAAGTTACAGGAATGTTA
Source organism: Nudaria mundana (assembly GCA_963556515.1). NCBI lineage: Eukaryota > Metazoa > Arthropoda > Insecta > Lepidoptera > Erebidae > Nudaria > Nudaria mundana. The sequence continues at coordinate 5,125,498 of OY748301.1, forward strand.
GAATGTCCAAAATATTTATTATTATTAGAATTAATTATTATTTATTATTATTAATTATTATTATTATTATTTATTTATTTATTTATTTATTTCAGGCAACAAATAGAAAAGTTACAGGTGGTATAAACTTATTCTACGGCCCATAGATAAATACCTTAAAACTAAGAATACATTATAGATATTATAAAGTTGTGTTAGTGATAGAACCTTAAGACGAGCCTAATGACCTTAAGACGTGCGATAGTGAAGTGTTAGTAAACACTTCACTATCGCACGTAGGTCCTTTTGCGTTCCGGTGGTAACGATCCACGGAAGCGACGGAATACCACACCCTGTGGCCAGAAGTTCTACAGCATGTCGAGGCTCAGGCGACTGTTAGGCACTCGCACCACGAACGACAGGAAACTGACGTTGCGGTTCGACTCCAACAGCTGTAGTCTCGGCGTGAAGTTGCCCTTCTTGCGCACGTACTCCAGGATGTTCTCCGCCTTAGTGGTGTAGTGTAGGCGGGATATATACACTAGTGTACTCGGTACTGCGGCACGCCGCACTGTGCTGAACTGCGTTGCATCTGCGCCGCAACGGTTCACTTTGGTTCGTGATCGGCGCTTCCTACTTTGCACCGTCACAAACTCATCATTAGCCACATTCGAAACCTTCTCAGGTAGTGGCTTCGGTGGAGCGGTCTTGTCTACGATAACAAAACCTCGTAGTTTCGCGGGAGCTGCAGGCACGGGCAGTGGAACGGGGCGCAGGGTTCGAGCGGCTTGACAGGTAGGGGCCGCGGGGGCGGGTGCAAGTGTGCCTCGATGACGGCGACGCGGACGGCGACAAAACTGCTGACGCGAAACTCACATTGTGGTCAGCTTCGCAGCGCGTGTTAATGTTGACGTTAGGTGGTGACCTAGATACCGCTGTAGTCTCACGTAAAGTATCAAGTTCTTTACGCAAATTCACAACGATATTCTCGGTTTTCGCCAACTTTGTCTGGATTTCCGCCAGGCTCGCCTTTAAGGACACTATATCCTTTAAAAGACAGGTAACTTCGACGTGATTGAATGTGACCGGAGGAAGCTTCGATAAGTCCTGGGCCACAAACGTAGGCACGTTGTCGGGATCGGTTGTCTTAAGCAGCGTGATGATATCCTGTACGCTCTTCCTTGTCCCGTCACACCGGCGGGACACCATGTGGTCGCTCTTATTGAGTACGCTGTACAGTAGCCGCTTGGAGGCAGCTATATCTTCATGGCTGAAACTTGACGAACAGATCTTTATAGCCGACAGCTCGTCCATCACATCCAGCTTCTGTTGCAGGAACGCCAGTAATTCGTTTGCGACAAGTTGCGAACTCATCGCAATACATGCAACGGCTGACGCCGCCCTACACCATACAAGTATAAGTCAGCAAACACGTCCGCATCAAAACGCGGCCTAGACAAGACTATGATTATTATATTATTTATTTTTCTATTAACTTTCACAATCCAATTTCTCTTCAGTATTATCTATCTCCTCTATATCTCTAAGGTCTGCTGGAGAAAAGCCATTACTGGCTTAAGCACGCCTTTGTACATATTGTTATTTATAAGTTTAGTTACCGTAATGTGTGTTTTGTAAATTTGTACAAAAGTTTTTGTTATGATGAAGTACCTTGCTAACTTTTTTCAAATAATTTTACCAATATGAATTACAAAAACTATAACCTTGGGCTGGACTCGAACCAGTGACTGATCCCTTTTCAGGAGGAACGTTCTACCAACTGGTCAAGATACTACTAGGTGCGATTCTTATTGTAAAATTATTTGAGAAAAAGTTAGCAAGGTACTTCATAACAAAGTCGCTTCTATTCCGTTTATTGTATGTTTAGATTTTGAGGGGCTCGTGGTCTAGTGGTAACCGACAATGTTAACACATTGCGAAGGTTAAACAACATCGACTCAGGCTGGTCTTAGAATGGGTGACCATTTCTTAAGACATTTTGAGACCCCTCCGTGCCTCGGAGAGCACGATAAGCCGTCGGTCCCGGTTGTCATACGAACATCTATGGCAGTCGTTACGGGTAGTTGGTGCCCTAAATTAAAAATCCGACCGGTCTAACTACAGAACTTCGATATCGCCCATGGATTGTGGAGGTCAGATGGCAGTCGCTTCACGGAAAATATCGAAGTTCAGCCGAATCGCAGTTAGACTGGAAAGCCGAAGCCGACCCCAACTGAGCCAACTCAGTTACACAACTATTCCACACCGAGCCTTTTCCCAAGAAAAGGCTCGGTGAATGATAGATTTTTAAAACTACGCAACGGAGTTTGATGCAGTTTTTACCAATGGATAGAGTGGTTCACGAGGAAGGTTTTTGTGTATATAATTTGTCAAGCGGACAAAGCCGCGGGCATCCGCTAGTTGCTTATATAATATATATTCAGAGATATAGAAAATATTGAAAATTGATACGGTTATGCCTAGTCTCACCATGTACTTAAAGTCCCATTGAAGTAAATACGATTGAAACTGAGTGAAGGCACAGATTAATAAATAGTTACTACGTAAGTGAAGGTTAGTTGTTGGAATGAGATTCAGTTTACGGTACCCGGTAACGGCAATAGGTTTGGTTATTACGTGGGAAGTTTTGGCCAATAAATGTGTAATACCTACCTAAGTACACCTTGGATAACCTTTTAAGGATATTGGAGTGATACTTATGTATGATGTACCAGATTTCAGATTCTATTACTGGCATAGAAGAGTCTAGTATCTCATGTAATATCCGTATCAAAGGTCAATAACCAATATTGGTCTAATTTTTGTTTTTCCTTTAGCTAGAAATTAAACCTATGTGATATGTTAGAGGACAATATGAGAAATCAATAGCAAAAAGAAGCAGGTCTATTATCCGTAACCGAACGAAGTTACACGGGGAAACTAGTTGTTACGATGTGTGAACATCGACATTACACATTTTGCGTTTAGTAACAGCACTATATGGAATCTACTAGAACATTAGCGGACCGGTTCGAACAATGCAGAAATTCCTTCACTCATTGTTCTGTGAATCGGTCGAGATCGAATAGATAAGGATTTAGCCGCTAGCCAATGGTGACGCGCGCGCGGATATCGATGTGTAGATTGTCTCGTCACTAAACGCCCGGAGTAGGGATTTGACACGACTCCATTGCCAGGGCAGATGTTAGATAAACCCGTGCAAACCGAGCGGAGACACAAATTAGCATATTAGAAATCTCATCAACGCACGGCTGCCGTAACCACCGTTAAAGAAGTATTGAATTATAATATTTAATATAATATTTAACGAAGTATTGAACAAGATAATTAGTAGAACAGTGTGTGCAACTTGTGCAGTTAGTTTTCCGTTCCCGAAATCCGGGGTAAGTGCTGTGAACAGAATAGCTTCTATAATGCCAACCGCGCGATCTATAATTAAAATATTACCAAATAGCTATTTCATAGATTATTAATAAGTACGACATATATTTACAATATATTTACAATAAGAATTACAATATACAAAATAAACATAATTATAGACTAAAAATATTTACATTACAAAATATCGTTTAAAAAATCCTCCGCATCATTGCCGACTGGGAAGGTTCCCAGAATGCTGGCTGTGTTGCCACGTTGGATGGCGATACGTATTCTTTGGGCCAGAAAATAGCCAGCCTTCTGGTCCTGAGAAGCATCGATTAGGCGTTTAGCAATGTCTCTATAAAGGCGGCGAGCACTCGGACCCCATGACCCCAGTGTCTCAACCCCAAACGGCTCAAATATGTAATCACCTGCTAGGTTAGCATATTTATGCCGTTTAAGGCCTTCAGACGATGCAGCAGCAGCGGCGGCACATCCGGATGTGCTTGGAAGGTGTGAAGGTGCTAAGGTGTCAACGCATGTAGCGTCCCACACCAAAGGCCTTCCCATCTTCCACGGTAGCAACGACATACTGTCCGGTCTCTTTCCATCGCTTCGTGCTAAACCATTTGGTTCACGTACGGCCGGAAGACCTGCGGTGGAAAGAGCCCTACGAATTATGTCGTTTAGAATAGCGTGCCGAGGTATACGACCTACGCTTCTGCTACAAGAAAGGCCATGGTGTCCCAGATTATCGACGGCTACTCCACAGGTGCAATGATGCGGGGATACACATGGTGTACCCAGCCGAAGGCAAGTGGTAATGCGGAAGGTTGTGTCGTCCAACAGTGTACCGATGTTGGGCGATGGGAGCGCCTGGATCCATAACTCTGACTCCTATTCTCCAACAGCTAGTAGGCGTGCACGCTCTGAAGTATTGACAGAAGTGTTAATTAGTGTATTAATTCTCAATTTACAGAGCGGTGAATCCCACAGTCGCTGTGAGCCTAGGCGTGAGGGCAGGTCAGTGTCGGGGCAAGACATCCTCCAAGCATTTATGGCATCGGTCTTGCATCGCACCTCGGAATCAATCAGTGTATTTGACAAAATTTTACGGAGTGGGGTATCTGGGTGTTGCCAGTATAAAATATACTCTAAAAGTTATATATTTAGATGAAATCATAAAATAATTATGGAAAATCATCAAAGTAATAAAATTTTGATGCAATTAAGTAACTTGAAATACAGAGAAGTACGCCGGTAACTCCAAGATTGTTCAGTAAATATGTCACTCATTCGTGACACGGGTTCTAGTGTCCACAAGTCCACATAGCGGGACTTTTATTGAATCTACTCTAACGCTGATTTTCCTAATATCACAAATGGGAATAATAAACACGAACGAGATCCGTACTACTTAGGTATACTATTATTTTATTTGCTTGCTTGTGTAGAAGTAGATTCAGCGTAGAGACAACAATTGGACCTAGAGCGTGCAATTTCTTTTCAATTTATATAACATTTTTGAATAGACACTAGTACCTGGGTACCTACTTTATCTAGGAAATACTATGTTTAGCTATGATTTTTTGTAACTGATGTGAAGGTAGTAAGGAGTAATTTTCACCTTTCTGATACCAAAAACTGAATTCATTAAATATGTTGTAGGTATATATTATATATAGTTTCTAAAATCTAAAACAAGTTTGAATTTTTTTTTTTTTTTTTTTATATTTGGTTCGCCAAATTGACGCCGTCCGCCTGGTGGTAAGTCGTGACGACGTCTAGCGATTGTGGGCCACTCTCACAGCACACATTACTATTGAGAGTGGCCCTCAACTTGACGACCTACTGATGTGCCTCTTCACGCTCCGCTTAAAGAACCCAGGATTATATGTGGGAGGAAACACGTGCACAGGCAGGGCGTTCCAGGCCACTATCGTTCGGCAGAGAAACGAACGTTTAAAACGTTCGGTTCTCGCGAACATGCTATCCACTGTGTGGGGGTGGCATCTCTGCCCGGCACGAGTCGTTCGGGATCGGAAGGAAGAGGGTGGGATCAGATTGAAGAGCTCTTCAGAACACTCGCCGTGGTAAATACGGTAGAATGCGGCCAAGGAAGCTATTGTTCGGCGCTGAACTAGCGGCTCAAGGCTTCCCGTTACCTCCGGACAATCTATAATACGGATAGCCCGTCGCTGCATAGCGTCGAGAGCGTCCAGCAGATACTTCGCGGAGCCGTCCCAGAGGTGAGAGCAGTATTCGACGCAGGGTCTAATCTGCGTCTTATACAGCAGACACCTCTGGTCCGGTGTAAAGAATCTCTTTACTTATTTACCTTATTCAGTATTCCTAGTTTCCGCGAAGCTAGCCCTATACATCTTTCGATGTAGTTTTTATTATTGAGCTCTCGACGAACGTCTATGCCAAGGATATCAAGGTTGTCCTTCATTGGTAATAATGCATTCTGAAGAGAGGGTAGAGGAAGGAAAGGGGATTTCTTCGCAGTAAATGCACACGCCTGTGTTTTGCGGGCATTGAACTCGACCAGGTTCTCGGTACCCCATTGAGAGATACTGTCAAGGTTACGGTTGAGATCAGCCACGAGTCGTCGTCTCTCCTCCTCAATCTCAGATCGCCCCGCCGTCGGACGAACCGAGTAACTCCCGTGCAGTGTGCTGTCATCTGCATAGCAATGAATGTTCCCGAGGGATAGCATATCATTGATATGCAGAAGAAAGAGAGTTGGTGATAGTACGGACCCCTGCGGTACCCCGGCATTCACTTGCAAGAAGCGAGAAACCTGGCCATCGCAGAGGACCCGCACTCGGCGCTCGTTTAAAAAGCTGGCAATCCAGCTGCACAGTTGAGGAGGTAGACCATATGCCGGAAGCTTGGAAAGGAGCGAAGCATGCCAGACCCTATCGAAGGCTTTGGCGATGTCCAGGCTAATAGCCAAGGACTCGCCGTGCCTTTCCATAGCCCCACCCCAGACATGCGTTACGAATGCCAGAAGATCACCCGTTGATCGCTTTGGCCTGAAGCCGTATTGTCGATCATTGATTAGCGAGTGATCCTCTAGGAATTGCATGAGCTGCTTATTTATAAGGAGCTCAAGCACCTTGCAAATGACTGAGGTGACAGCTATGGGTCGATAGTTGCCTGGATCGGACCGATCCCCTCTCTTGGGGATCGGTTGTACGTTCGCCTCCTTCCAGACCTCCGGCACGAGCCCTGAAGAGTATGACAGGCGGTACAGACGCGTTAATACTGGAGACAACTCAGCTGCACATTTTCGCAGCACCACCGCCGGAATGCCGTCAGGGCCACTGGCTTTCCGCGTGTCGAGTGACCGCAGCACTGCCCGTACATCACATTGCCTGATAACAGTATCAGGCATTGTGTGGCCACAGTTGGCGATGGCGGGGGGCTGCAGGCCACGGTCGTCGACCCGGGAATTAGCCGCAAAGAGGTCTGCGAGCATATCCGCTTTCTCTTGGGCTTTGTGAGCCAGTGTTCCATCTGGGTAACGCAGCGGTGGCAGCGAGGGCTGACAAAAGTTAGATTGCACGGCTTTGGCCAGTTGCCAGAATCCACGGCTGCCCGTGGGATGGGACGTGAGCTCCTGACCAAGCCGCGCAACGCGCTGGGCATCCGCTCTCTTAAAGGCCCTCTTACTCGACTTTGTGGCCCGGTTGTACGCTGCTTTGAGGTGGCCCACGTTTGTGTCGCGCACAGCCCGGACCCTGATCCAGGCGCGATATGCCGACTGTTTTTGTCGAACAGCTTTGGCACAATCTCGCCCGAACCAGGGACGGGCTCTGCGAATACTGGCGACATCAGTGAAAGGGATGTAATAATCCATCCCTAAACTGATCTCGCCAGCAATAGCAGAAGCACTATCCGAAGGAGCCTTTCCTACAAAGCAGCGCTGGCTCCAGGGGACGGACGCATAATAATCGCGTAGACCGTCCCAATCCGATGACGAGTAGTGCCATAGTCGTCGTGACGTTTGTACAGGACGTGCAGGAGGTGACACCTTCATGCCAGCGTGAACAACACAGTGGTCGGAACTACCCAGTGGGGCTCCTACCGAAACACTGTACTGGGCTGGGCGACTCGTCAGCAGTAGATCCAGCAGAGCGGGCGCGTGATCTGACCTGTCTGGTATCCGGGTGATCCCGCATACCATCTGGGTCAGACCGTGGGAGAGAGCGAACGCATGGGCGGCTCTACCCGCATGATCAGTCTTGAGGGACCCCAGCCATTCAATGTGATGGCCATTGAAGTCCCCCAGAAATACTAGGTCAGCGTTCGGGAACCGCACCTGCGCTTCATCAGCCGTCTCGCTGAGGTACTGGAAGAGTTTTGTTGTCTCAGAATCCCCTGTGTGGGATCGGTAGACGCACACGTAGATCTGGCTCATAGAGCCATGGTCTAGGTGCAGCCAAAGGACGGAATTGGAGGGGTTCTCTAGGCAGCGCAACCGGCGGCAGCAAACATCCGCCCTAACGAACACGCACACCCCGGCTTTGTCTCGAAATTGTTCCTCGATGACATAGCCGGGGTAACACAGGTAAGACGTGTCGTCAAGGCGGCGTATTTGTGTCTCCGTGAGGAACATCACAGCGGGCCGTGCCGTCTCAAGGTGGTGGTGGACGGTATCGAGGTTCGCATGGAGTCCACGGACGTTAGTGAACTCCACCTCGAAATGTGAAGTTGTGGGGTTTCCTAGGGCCGCTGTGTAACGTTTATTTCTTTTTTGTTGCACTGCCATTGTAGATTTTGAGATGGGCGCAGGGGCTAGCTTTGTCTAGAACCGTGTGGTTAGGTCGGAGCCGACTCGCCGGACGGAAGGGCTCCCAAACCCCCCTGATGCAAGGCAGCCGCTACCCCACACCGGTTACCACCCGGAGCGGCGATCCCACATCAGGATTATGCGCAACATGTGGGGCAGCCTCCTGGGGTGGTTGGCCCCAGGCGGGCCCCATGACTGTGTTGCGGGCGGCCGCGGCAACGCCGTTGCTAAGGGTCTCCCTGGCCGGCGAATCGACCCACACCACCCACACTAGACTCCGTTTCGCCCCCACTGGTCCCATGCCTGCTGCACCATACATCGCCCCGGGCCCGGCGGTGCAGCTGCTGAACCCCTAACGCAACCCAGCCTGGGCTGGGTTACTTGGGGGGCTTTAGCACAGCTGCACGGTGGTACCCCCCCGGACCAACACTGTTGTACCACCTGGTACCCACGTAGGGGCCGAAGCCACTCCATAGGTACCGTAAATTAACGAGCCTCGTCCGTTTATCAGCAGGTGCGCCACTAGCAGGTGAGGTCGCTGGGGCCCTAAAGATGTTGGTAGAGCCCCTTTGCACCCAAGGAAATGGAGGCATTGGGTTTGGACAGACAAGATAGCGCTATAGAGGTAGTTTCTAGCTAGATATAGAGATTCTAGATAGAGATAGGAACATATATTATGGTCATTCGGCTCGAAGGACCATATTATGTTCTTGAGGATCGGTGGAACATAAAAGTATACTGTATTATAGTTGGCACATAGGTATATTTTGGTTCTTTAAATAATTAACAATTCGTTACAAGATGCAAGTATCGCGGCCGGTTTTCAACAATGTGACATTTCTTGATGTCAGATGATTGTATGAATGCATTAAGGTGGTTTAAGCGGGCCTTTCCAGGTACTGTCGTGTGCATAATTACTTACTATTTGTAATTATTTCATTCTTTTTATATCTGGTTTGTTTACATACCTTTGAGTGACATGATATGTCATGTCATTACTGATTTATTTTTTTATTCTATTTTTGGCAATTAGGTTTGTTGATTTTTAAACTGCTTTCTCATCAATTCCATTCTTTATCACATCCATTTACTTTTAAATTCAAAAACATTCTACCGAGTTGTTATTATGAATTCATTTCATTCTTCAAGACAGTCTACCACGGCCTACAGTCGCAGAAAGATCTCCTATATATATATATCTAAGTTGTCTACCATCAAAGTTTAGTCTACAGTTACAATACAACCTGGATCCTGGAGGGATCAGAATTCCTAGGACCAAGAGGAAGAAACTTCTCGTGGAGTCAAGAAGAAGTTGATAAGTGACACCTATTGGTTGCGTACTCACTCCGGATCCTGTCGCACCGCTGCCCTGTCGAGGCACTGGGAGCCTCGGACCCTGTTATCACTTGTGCCTGGCGCACATCACCGGCGCAGTGTTTATCAACTAGTAATCATCCTCATTTCACCTTTTATAATCCTACTGTATTTTCTATAATTCTCTAAATAGACTGCCATTTCTTTAACTCTTAGATAACATATGTTCTGTCATTTTGTTACCTTTACTCAGCATTACTCCGCAAAGGACTGTGACGTAGCTGTAACGTTACAGTACTTTAGATAATTTGTCATCTCGTCCATTTGTCAACAGGTGCACTACGACCTACAGGTGAGGATGGACCACAGAGATGTTGATTTCCTTTAGAATGTTTGTTACCTCATGTCTTCGGACTGGGTGAACCGATATTGATTTTTTTTCATTTTTAATTGGAAGCGTCACGCCCTGCTGGCACGCTCTGCCTGCGCACGTGTTTCCTCCCACATATAACCCTGGGTTCTTTAAGCGAAGCTTGAAGAGGCACAACACTACGTCGTCAAGTGAGATGATGATAAGAGTTGCCCACAATTGCCAAACGTCGCCACAGCTTACCATCAGGCGGGCGGCGTCAATTTGTCGACCTCAGTATAAAAACAGAAAAAAAATCTCTGCCTGAGCGTTAGTAGACAAACGACAACCGTAAATTGTATTGGACTCCTTCATATTATAAATAGCAACATGTCTTTGCTTATAATTCGGTAAGTTCGTTGAGCCTTAAGTACTTTCAGTAGGTAAGACGAACTTCATGGAGGTTTCCCGCCACTCGTTTGAAGAAAGAAATTTAAATTCACGTCACGTACGTCACCGTCAGCAGAACAATCGACAATGGAAGACGCGAACTGAAGAGATAGCATCACAATTTACATTTTTATTAATGTTTTTGCACAATCAATTTCTAATAATCTTCGTAGAGCTGGTTAAAAAAACATTGATGAAATTTATGCAAACGGAAACGCAATTTCTTTTCAATTTATATCAAATTTTTGAATAGACACTAGTACCTAGATAGCGCTATAGAGATAGGTATAGAGATAGGTTCTACCTAGATATAGTGATTCTAGATAGAGATAGGAACATATGGTCATCCGGCTCGAAGGTTTTCAGTAAACTTCTTTTCATAAAAAACGGTCACTGTAAAATCTTGTACAAATAAAGTGTCAACACTAGCATTTAAATTATAATGTAAATAGTGATGTGCTCATCGAGTTTTATTCGATGGTTGTGATTGACGTCACAAACAGGAACGTCAGACGCTGGTAAACGGTGAACTTATTTCGCTTTATTAGGAAACGTCATTTTTCCAACAAGTTTCTCTGACTACAGAGGTTCTACAAGTACCTACGGTGTGATTCTACGTAGCACGACCACGGATGATTATCTTAATTTTCATGTAGTACAAATTCATGAAAAAAAGTGTACTTTATTGTACTATAGAATAAAATATATGTACTCTGATATTTTCGCTGATATAACGTATATGCCCTGAAAATAATATAAAATAAAATAAAATAAAATAACGTTTATTATCTTTGAAATTTTCAGAAAATTATTTAGATTCGTCAGAAGTTGGTGTGACTCTACCGAGGGTTCCAAAATGCAACGAGACTGAGAAGAGCCCTCAAGAAACTCAGCTCGGCTTTTTTCAAAATATTTCATCTTAAATCTAATACAGAGTTATTTAGAAAGGAGCAATTCGTTACGTTGTTACAACCAGGCCGCCTTGTCATCTAAGAAATCATTAATACTATAATAAGCTTTATGGCACAATTTACTTTTTATTAGTTTTTTAAATTTATTGACAGATAAATTTGCTATTTCGGTTGGCAATGTATTGTACATTCGAATAAAGTTCCCCGCAAAAGAATTACTCACTTTATGAAGCCTAAATTTAGGAACAGCCAGTTTATCCTTATTTCTTAAGTTTAGATTATGATTATCACTATTTTTCACAAATTTACTTTTGTTCTTGTGGGTATACAATAAAATTTCATAAATATACTGTGAATACACTGTAAGGATGTTAATATGCTTAAACTTATCTCTTAATGACTCCCGAGACCCCATTCCATAGATAGTCCGGATAGCCCTCTTCTGCAACACAAAGATGCATTCAATATCGGCAGCGTTACCCCACAGTAGTATGCCATATGTCATGATACTGTGGAAGTAGCTGAAGTAGACAAGACGCGCCGTTTTAATGTCTGTAAGTTGTCGGATCTTTTTGACAGCATAGGCTGCTGAACTAAGCCTGGCCGAAATTTTCCCGATATGAGGCCCCCATTGCAATTTGGAGTCTAACGTTATGCCCAGAAAGACAGTGTCATCGACCAATTCTATTATATCATCCCTAACCTTAACACTGGTTTTAACAAGTCTTACATTAGGTAAGGTGAATCTTACACATTTAGTTTTATTTTCATTTAATAATAAATTATTAGCACAAAACCAGTGGACTATCCTAGAGAGGGTAATGTTTACATCGTCAAGTTCGCGCTGTCCACGTTTAACTTTAAATATTAAAGAAGTGTCATCAGCAAACAAAACTACCTCGTGGTCGTCTCTTATGAGGTGAGGGAGATCATTAATATATACTAGAAAAAGAAAAGGTCCCAAAATTGAACCCTGCGGTACCCCCATTGCTACAGGAGAACCAGGTGACTGTTTACCATTGATCACTACTTTCTGGACCCTATCACTTAAGTAAGAATTGACGAAATTCAAGGCCGTCCCCCGGATTCCGTAATGATCAAGTTTCTTAATTAAAGTCTGGTGCTGAACGCAATCGAAGGCCTTAGATAAGTCGCAGAATACACCATAAGCATCATATGACTCATCCCAGGCCCTGTATATACACTCTAATAATTTAATTCCGGCATCAGTGGTGGACCGACCACGAGTGAAACCGAATTGTTTTGTATGTAATAGTTTATTAACGTTAAAGTGATTTTGCATTTGATTAAGCATAATTTTTTCAAAAATTTTACTAAATGTAGGTAGTACAGAAATGGGACGGAAATTGGACGGATCTGAAGTACTACCCGATTTAAACAGGGGAATTAATTTACTAGATTTCATTAAATCAGGGAACACACCACTATCAACACAATTATTAAATATTAATACTAGTTCAGGAGCAACCATTTCAATAAAAGAATTTACTAAATACACAGAGATGCCCCAGAGGTCAGCTGTTTTCTTGATATTTAAAGATTTAAAAGTTTTTAAGATAGTGTTTATGTTAACTTTACTGAATTTAAATATAACGTTACAACAAGGAACGTTTGCTTTTAACCAAGATTCTGCAATGGGGGTTGAAGAGCCTAGGGTTTTTGTCAAATCTACAGGAATTCGGGAGAAAAAATTTTCAAATTCGTTAGCGACCTCGAAGTCTGATGTAGTTATTTTACCATTTATATTAAGTTTAAAATGATTATCATTTAATTTTTGTTGACCTCTTTCCGCGTTTATAATTTTCCAAGTAGATTTAACTTTGTCTGCACTATTGAGAATTTTAGTAGTACCTGTAGTACCTGTAGTACCTTTCTGGCACGACCACTACAGATTTTAGGTATTTTTATAACTTTATGGTGAAAAATACTATAAATGTAATAGTACTTAATTGTACTCAATTTTACAGATAATTTTGAGCGGTGGTTTACCTGTTTCAAAGAGTTTTACTTTTTAAGGAACATCAATGTCACGCCATTACTATTAATTCTAAGTAGTGAAAAGTAAATAAAATTACGTTTGGTATTTATATTACGTTTTAAAGTGGCTCGTCGTCTAGTGGTAACCGACAATGTTAACATATTGCAAAGGTTAAGCAACATCTAGTCAGGCCGGTCTTAGGATGGGTGACCATTTCTTAAGACCCTGAGACCCCTCCGTGCCTCGGAAAGCACGTTAAGCCATCGGTCCCGGTTTTCATACGAACATCATGGCAGTCGTTAGGGGTCCAGCCCTTAATCAAAAATCCGATTGGTCTAACTTCAGAACTTTGATATCGCCCATGGGTTGTGGGGGTCAGATGGCAGTCGCTTCACGGAAAATATCGCAGTTTGACTGGAAAGCCGACCCCAGCTGAGTTGGGAAAAGACTCGGTGAATGATGAATAATCTGAATGGGAACATTTTTTATATACGAGTATTATATAATATAATAAGATCACAACAAATGTTTATGACTTGAACGACATTATCTTTTTCGACGTAGACAGATGATAGCGCTAAAAAATGTTCCCATTCAGATTATTCTACACACAAAAAAAAGTATGCAGTTTTTGCTCTTAAGAACACATTCCAGGCCATTTTAGGGGTCACTGTAAGCAATCGTGTAAGTGGAACATATACGATGACTTAGAAAAAAAAGTCATGACATCCGATTGTGATAGGAATATTAATGTATACCGCTATTTAATGATTATTACAATTATGTAATACGTGTATCAAAATAATAGTGTTTATTTTTTTTCTTCTATATAAAAGACTTTACCTACTTTCTTATGTACTATTTCTACGTCCAATGAATATTATTTTAAAATAAAACGTAATATAAATACCTAACGTAATTTTATTTACTTTTCACTACTTAGAATTAATAGTAATGGCGTGACATTGATGTTCCTTAAAAAGTAAAACTCTTTGAAACAGGTAAACCACCGCTCAAAATTATCTGTAAAATTGAGTACAATTAAGTACTATTACATTTATAGTATTTTTCACCATAAAGTTGATAAAAATACCTAAAATCTGTAGTGGTCGTGCCAGAAAGGTACTACAGGGCATATACGTTATATCAGCGAAAATATCACAGTACATATATTTTATTCTATAGTACAATAAAGTACACTTTTTTTCATGAATTTGTACTACATGAAAATTAAGATAATCATCCGTGGTCGTGCTACGTAGAATCACACGTACCTACGTACTCGTAACGGTCTTTACTGTTGGAATTTAGATTCGAATCAATGATTATTGATTTTCTATTGTAGATTAATGTGCCTGATAACGGCCATAAGCTTGCCCCCTACATGTGAGATACCAAAACTTTCTTCTCCGTTCCTAAAACTATCTCTATACCAATTTGGGTGCAAAGGGGCTCTACCAACATCTTTAGAGCCCCAGCGACCTCACCTGCTAGTGGCGCACCTGCTGATCAACGGACGAGGCTCGTTAATTTATGGTACCTATGGAGTGGCTTCGGCCCCTACATGGGTACCAGGTGGTACAACAGTGTTGGTCCGGGGGGGTACCACCGTGCAGCTGTGCTAAAGCCCCCCAAGTAACCCAGCCCAGGCTGAGTTGCGTTAGGGGTTCAGCAGCTGCACCGCCGGGCCCGGGGTGTTGTATGGTGCAGCAGGCATGGGACCAGTGGGGGCGAAACGGAGTCTAGTGTGGGTGGTGTGGGTCGATTCGCCGGCCAGGGAGACCCTTAGCAACGGCGTTGCCGCGGCCGCCCGCAACACAGTCATGGGGCCCGCCTGGGACCAACCACCCTAGGAGGCTGCCCCACATGTTGCGCATAATCCTGATGTGGGATCGCCGCTCCGGGTGGTAACCGGTGTGGGGTAGCGGCTGCCTTGCATCAGGGGGGTTTGGGAGCCCTTCCGTCCGGCGAGTCGGCTCCGACCTAACCACACGGTTCTAGACAAAGCTAGCCCCTGCGCTTTGTCACTTACTGCTGCACCAGATGTCGGCCTGTCTTCACGCTTCTTCGTCTTCAAAATCTACAATGGCAGTGCAACAAAAAAAAAGTAAACGTTACACAGCGGCCCTAGGAAACCCCACGACTTCACTTTTCGAGGTGGAGTTCACTAACGTCCGTGGACTCCATGTGAACCTCGATGCCGTCCACCATCACCTTGAGACGGCACGGCCCGCCTTGATGTTCCTCACGGAGACACAAATACGCCGCCCTGACGACACGTCTTACCTGTGTTACCCCGGCTATGTCATCGAGGAACAATTTCGAGACAAAGCCGGGGTGTGCGTGTTCGTTAGGGCGGATGTTTGCTGCCGCCGGTTGCGCTGCCTAGAGAACCCCTCCAATTCTGTCCTTTGGCTGCACGTGCATGGCTCTATGAGCCAGATCTATGTGTGCGTCTACCGTTCCCACACAGGGGATTCTGAGACAACAAAGCTCTTCCAGTACCTCAGCGAGACGGCTGATGAAGCGCAGGTGCGGTTCCCGAACGCTAACCTGGGGGGACCTAATTCTGGGGGACTTCAATGGCCATCACATTGAATGGCTGGGGTCCCTCAAGACTGATCATGCGGGTAGGGCCGCCCATGCGTTCGCTCTCTCCCACGGTCTGACCCAGATGGTATGCGGGATCACCCGGATACCAGACAGGTCAGATCACGCGCCCGCTCTGCTGGATTTACTGCTGACGAGTCGCCCAGCCCAGTACAGTGTTTCGGTAGGAGCCCCAATGGGGTAGTTCCGACCACTGTGTTGTTCACGCTGGCATGAAGGTATCACCTCCTGCACGTGCTGTACAAATGTCACGACGACTATGGCACTACTCGTCAGCGGATTGGGACGGTCTACGCGATTACTATGCGTCCGTCCCCTGGAGCCAGCGCTGCTTTGTAGGAAAGGCTCCCTCGGATAGCGCTTCTGCGATTGCTGGCGAGATCAGTTTAGGGATGGAATATTACATCCCTTTCACTAATGTCGCCAGTATCCGCAGAGCCCGTCCCTGGTTCGGACGAGATTGTCCCAAAGCTGTTCGACAAAAACAGTCGGCATATCGCGCCTGGATCAGGGCCCGGGCTGTGCGCGACCCATACGTGGGCCACCTCAAAGCAGCGTACAACTGGGCTACAAAATCCAGCAAGAGGGCCTTTAAGAGAGCGGATGCCCAGCGCATCGCGCGGCTTGGTCAGGAGCTCACTTCCCATCCCTCGGGCAGCCGTGGATACTGGCAACTGGCCAAGGCCGTGCAATCTAACTTCTGTCAGCCCTCGCTGCCACCGCTGCGTTACCCAGATGGAACACTGGCTCACAAAGCCCAAGAGAAAGCGGATATGCTCGCAGACCTCTTTGCTGCTAATTTCCGGGTCGACGACCGTGGCCTGCAGTCCCCCGCCATCGCCAACTGTGGCTAGACTATGCCTGACATTGTACTCAGGCAATGCGATGTACGGGCAGTGCTGCGATCACTCGACACGCGGAAAGCCAGTGGCCCTGACGGCATTCCGGCGGTGGTACTACGGAAATGCGCAGCTGAGTTGTCTCCTGTACTAACTCGTCTGTACCGCCTGTCTTACTCCACAGGAATCGTGCCGGAGGTCTGGAAAGAGGCGAACGTACAACCGATCCCCAAGAAAGGGGATCGGTCTGATCCGGGCAACTATCGACCCATAGCTGTCACCTCAGTCATCTGCAAGGTGTTTGAGCTCCTAATCAACAAGCAGCTCATGCGATATCTCGAAGATCACTCGCTACTAAATGATCGGCAATACGGCTTCAGGCCAAAACGATCAACGGGTGATCTTCTGGCATTCGTAACGCATGTCTGGGGTGAGGCTATGGAAAGGCACAGCGAGTCCTTGGCGATTAGCCTGGACATCGTCAAAGCCTTCGATAGAGTCTGGCATGCTTCGCTCCTTTCCAAGCTTCCGGCATATGGTCTACCTCCTCAACTGTGTAGCTGGATGGTCAGCTTTCTGAACGAACGCCGAATGCGGGTCCTCTGCGATGGCCAGGCTTCTCGCTTTTTGCAAGTGAATGCCGGGGTACCGCAGGGGTCCGTGCTGTCACCAACTTTCTTCCTTCTGCATATCAATGATATGCTATCCCACGGGAGCATTCATTGCTATGCAGATGACAGCACATTGCACGGGAGC